>KK119341.1:283943-324840 GCA_000611955.2 Stegodyphus mimosarum | reverse complement strand
TGCTCTGGGCAGAAGGCGTCTATGGCCGCTTTTAGTACAGTAATAGCATCAGGTGAAACTTAAACTGATTTTTGATATATTAAACGCCGCATTAAGCCTAGAGCTCCAGTCGCTGCCCGTATAACCCAGTCTGTTTCAGTAGATTTAACCAATATAATGCTCAAATCATCATAGAAGCTCTGTATGTTTAAGAGCAGAATTATGAAACTGCTGATAATATTGCCTTATAAAGGTGCTGCCACTCTTACATAAGTCAGCCACTGTCAAGGCAAAAATTCGCACATAAAGATGCCTACACTATTATGAAAATCAGGTTTTAACTTGAAGTCATCAACACTATTAAGGGTGTCGGGGCATCGTAAGCAAGTAGGTTTTTAATTTAACCCTGATTAATCCTTAAATGATAATCCAAACTGCGTAGCAGTGCCAGGCATAAGGTTATCACGACCTTTATGAAAGTTGCTTTCTTTGAGTTAAAAACTAACCTTCATAAAAATGCGAGCACAAGATCATTAGATTTACAAGAGTGCTCCAGCACTCTTGTAAAGGCTTACTGGCATAGAGGTGTTAGCACTTTCATGGCGGAGCACTGTTATGAAGGCGTCCCTTTTGTTACCGTCCGCCGATCTTTGCATTATCGAACTCCAGCATTCGAACAAATTTGTCTTAGATATTATCCGTATATGATGATGTTCCTTGAAAATGTGAATCTAAAACTTTAGCTTGAGGTTTCTGTTAGAAATCGACAAAAGCGATGACTTTCTCAAATCATAGTTTTTGTCGTCTTTCTCAAGCTTTTGTCTTACGCCTTTTCTCAAATCATAGATTATGATTTTCTCAGATATAGCCGTTGTCCTTTAAAATTTACGGTAGCACTTTTATGTGTCATAGAAATCTGATTTAATTCTAAAGACATCAAAAAATAATTCTGAAAGGAAACACAACTTTTATTATTTCAGTATTTCCAGATTGAAGCAGCAGTCATTGTCATTCTAGAAGTTACCTTTATTCTTTTCCTTTGACTTTTATTGAGCAATTAATTTTGCCCTAAAATATATCCCTTGTTTTTTCAGTGACCATAGAAGATCTTCCTGATCTAGACACTTGGGTGATTGCTAATGTACAACAAGTTGGATATTATAGAGTTAACTATGATAGAAGAAATTGGGATCTAATACTTTTGCAGCTGTTAGATAACTACGAGGTACTATGAAGTTTTTAAATGTAGCTACTTTTACTTAAAATATTGGTACTAAACACACTTTCCTAACTCCTTTTTATTTTTCTCGCTAGGAAATTCATGTTATTAATAGAGCTCAAATTGTAACTGATATCCTGAATTTAGCAAGGTCAGTTAAATAAATTAATTTAACAATTTTTCTTCAAGAGGAAATAATAATTTGAATTAACAGTTTTATTTAAATTCAAATACAAGAATTAATTATATTATTAAAATACAAAAACCATTATTTTTAGAGCTGATAAAGTTGAGTACCCGTTAGCTCTGAATATGACGAAATACCTTTATCTGGAAAAGGAGTTTCTACCTTGGCAAGCCGCATTTTTAGCCTTCAGATACATTGACCTCATGCTGGGAAAAACTGAGGCTCATGAGCAATGGAAAGTAAGTATGTTTTCTGTTGTAAAAGGCAATATGTTTTTCATATACGAATGTGAAGATTAACGTTTGCTTCAATTATTAGGGACTGAGTATTTTTCTAGACTATGCGGTATTATATTTTGTGATTTACGTTTTGTTCAAGAACTATTCCTGCTTCACCCTTAACAGACTTTTGAAAAACAAACACTAAAAAAGGACTAGCAGCAAGTTATTTCTTTCGTGAAATTTTTAATATTATACTAAGTTGAACTCTTCTACCAAATAAAAATCTTAAATTAATTAACTTAAAAACCTAACTGAATTATAAATCTATATAACGTTTCGTTTATAGTTTATGTCAGCGGTTCCCAAACTGTACAGCCTCTTCACCGAGGCGCCGCGAAGTATTATAAAAGCTTCATGGTTAACGTAGGCCTAACTAAACAAAAAATAAAGTGAGAAGCCACAAATATCTGCATTTTTTGTTTGGTTTGTTTTTACTTGACCCTCTATAAAAGTAAGGTCACCGGCGCAGAATATTCTTTTCACGTGGGCTGTAGAGGCCAATTTCTTATGCTCTGGATTGTTCTGGAAGATCTTGCGGAAAGCATATGAACAAACGTTGCCGGCTCGATTCAGTCAGTAGACTTACAATCTACTGGTGAAATTAAACTGAGCGCTTCATATAAATAAAAAGTGATGTAAATTCGTTCATGAAATAGAGTTAGTGTTACATTACTTCTTGTTGTCTTTGATAAATAGTTTTATGAATTTTTGCTCTTGTATCTTCGATGATGGACCGATTTTTGAATAGTCGCAAACGTAATAGTGAAGATAAAGAAAGTATGTGTAAACCAGTAGTACGACCAGGAAGAAACGAAAATATCGTAAATATGATGACTGTTATTTAGAGTTCGATTTTACGTCAATAGAAATGAATGCTGAAGAGAGACCACAATGTGTGCTGTGTATGAAAATTTTGGCAATGGAATGCATGCTTGCAAGTATATTGAGGCACAGTTTAGAAGCTAATCACCACAGCATGTTGTCAAACCTCATGACATTTTTGCCAGGAAGTTAAAAGAACTGAAACAACAACAACAACAACAAAAAAGCATTTTTTTAAGGCTGCATCAGTTCTAAACAACACTTTTCTAACATTTTACAAGGCGGTGTACAGAATCGCGGAATGTAAGAAGCCTCACACCATCACAGAAGAACTTATTCTACCGGCTGTCCAGTAACACAATTAGTCAGAGAATTAAAAATATTGCGGAGGATATCAACGATTAATTAATTAAAAAAATTTAAAACAGTGGAATTTGGATTGTAGCTAGATGATGCTGCGGATAATAATAAGGATGCTCATTTGATAAGCTATGTACGGTTTATAGATGGTAATGATACTGAAGAAGACATTCTGTTCTATAAAAATATTATTGAAAGAGCAAAGGCTCAGAACCCGTTCGAGAATCTTGATACATTTAGATCTGAAAATAATTTGAATTGGCTTAATTACGTTGGTATCTGTACTGATGGAGCTCTCTCCATGTCTGCTCGCTGTTGAGGATTACAGGCACTTATTCGAAGCTAATCAACAATCGGCGCTGTAGACCCGTAGCATTATTCATAGAGATGCGCTTGCTTCAAAGCATCTGAGTCCAGAACTAAATCAGATGTTAGAATATGTGATGAAAGTAGTAAAAATTGTAATATCTCGGCTATTGCAAGTAATGTTTTCTAAAGAAACTATGTGAGTATATGGGAGTGAAAAACTCGTCTTTGTTGTTGTTGCTCATGTTCACTTATCTGACGTATAGTCAGCCCAAGACCACGAAATTTCTCGTGGCAAGGAGCGCAAGATTACGCCTGTCGTTGGCATCAGCCTTAAGCACCATGCAGGTTTCATGGCGATCACCTCGGGGGTACTGGTCCGAGGGTCTCCCACCCTCTCTCCTTCCACCGAACCACACGAGAGGACTTTCGGCTCACCGCATATTTAAAGTGCCGCCATGCCGAACCAACACTTACAAACATCCATGCCTTCTCCGGGATTCGAACCCAGGCCTTTCGGCACGGCAGTCAGCGACGCTAACCACTATACCGGTTGGGCGGTCGCCTTTGTTGTACTATGCACGATGGCTCTCTCGTGGCAATGTTTTATCACGTACCTTTGAATTGCGGCAAGAGATTTTTATTTTCCTCAAAATCATACACAGATGCAGAAGATTTTGCTGATGTCGATTTTTTTAAAATAAAACTGGCATATTTATGTGACATTTTTGAAAGGCTAAATTTCCTTAATCTCTCTCTAAAAACATGCACCTTTTGAAGTAAACGGAAAAAATATCAGCTTTTATAAAAGAACTTAAAGTATGGAGAAAACAATTGAAAAAACATACAGGCAAAGATTGTTTTTTAATACTGCAGTAATTTTTGATGCCAAATGAACATAATCTTTCTTAATATATAAAAACCATATTTGAAATGCATTTCTCACAGCTAATTATCTGGTTTGAGAAATATTTTCAAATTAAAATATCGATAGGTTTGCACGGATTCAAGATCCATTTAACACTAGTACTCCGCCTGAATTTATTTCTGCGGAAGAAGAGATTCTCATCGAGTTAACTTGCGACAATAGTTCGAAAGCAAAATTTGGCAGCTGAGAATTTTGAATTTCAATAAAAGAGGAATATACCTCCTAAGGGATAAGACTGAGGGATTTTAATTCCATTTTCGATGTCGTATTTGTGAAGCTGCGTTTCCGGCGGTCGAAGTAGTAAAAATTATGTGTACAGCGAAAATCAACGTGGAAAAGGAAATGAAAGTAGCTGTGCCCAGTTTAATTGCACGATTTGAGAAAATGTGCAGGGATTTACAAGCTCATCTATCACATTAACGACTTACTTAATGTTAATAAAGTGTATAATGAAGATAAACGAGTGTAATTTAATTTTAGCTCTTACTTACGATTAGTCATACTTGGAGCCATGGAAAATTTTCAATTGAGAAAGGCGCTGCGACTCGGGAAAGTTTGGGAACCACTGATTTATATGATTATGGCAAACTCGAGGGCTATCTGTCTAAAGGGAGGGAGGCCATCTTGGAGGACTTTCTAAGGGAAATTGGCTCATATACACGTTATACATGAGGAAAACCTCAAAAACGTCCATGCACAGGATTCGAACCTGGAACCGAAATGCCACTGCTCAGTGACTTTACCACCGTTCGTTTACTATAATGCTGATATCAAACTTCCAAAAATATCTGTTTTCCATTTAAGCTTTCTGCACTCATAGCTGATTAAATTTTGGGTAAACCTGAACAACCGGAAGTGGTACTTTACTTGAAGTCTATAGCAATTTTTAATGGGCGGCGGGATGTGGTACTTGAAGCCCATAACAGTTTTTTTACAAAACATTATATTAAAGCATAATCTAAAAATTTTCAATTTTAGTATTTAATAGGTTTATGTAAAGACGTTAGGTTATTTTGGTGCTGGAGACGTGAAAAATGAGCAATGCCTTCGCCGGGACTCGACTCACGGACTTCTCGAATATGCGCCGAGTGTGCTGACCACTAGATCACGAAGGCATGCTAAGAAGGCGGGAGAAATACCTTATATTTATATCAATAGGAACAATGTATTAGATCTCAACTAAATTGATAAAGGGGAAGTGGATGGGAAAAGTAAAATTTAAGACTTGAAAAAAAATCTTAATGATTTTTAGAGGGGCTTTTTGAATTTTTTTTAAAGATTTAATACGATTTCCCTGGTCTTACATTTATCAGTTTGCTGTTGGATTCATTATTATTGGCTGCTCATGTTTTATTTTATTCTCCCGTAGAACGGAAAGTGAGTACTCATGGGGGCACATCCGGTCTCATGCTTTGATTTGAAATTATTGTAGTATTGATTGTAGTATATCCTGTGGTCATACAATATTTCGGATTCCCAACTTAGTGATTTAAGAATCACAAAATTTTTAAAAGCAGAATACCTTTAGAGTTCCCTATAGACTGTTAAGTATTTATTGCCATACAATTTTCCCAGTCTTATTCTTTTCTCAGTTCATAGTAATGTTCAGTTTTCTTAATAAGATGAACTTTTGTATTTATCATTTTAGTTGTAATTATCAAAAATAATTTTCTTAACACTTAGGCCACAAATTCAATCAAAGAAGCCTTAAAATCAGGATTTCTTATTCTCAATAAAAGGCTAAATGTTACCATATACACTTTTTCATATTCGCTTCATTATTTATATGTATTTGCTATATTATTTTGTTAAAAATAATACATAGCGATATCATTTGATGGCAGTATTGTTTATCTGAAAATTGATTAATCGTGAAAAGGAACAAATTATTAGATTTCGTTTACAAAACGATCAACTTGAAGTGATATTCAATTTTATAAGGTATTTTCTCCCCCCTTTCTGCCATGCCTTCGTGGTGTAATGGTAGTAAACTTGGTGAGTATTCGAGAGTTCCAGGCTCGAGTCTCGGCGAGGGCATGGCTCATTTTTCATATCTCCTGCTTTAAAATAACCTAATCACTCCACCGTGGCGCTCGAATCCCAGGTGCCCTATAAAAGGTGGAGTACATAAGGTATTTTCTCCCTCCTTTATGCGTGCCTTCGTGGTGTAACGGTAGCACACTCAGCGCGTACTTGAGAGGTCAGATTTGAGTTCCTGCGACGACATTGCTATTTTTTCACATCTCCTGCTTCAAAATAACCTAATGTCTCTGAAACTTAAATCTCGTTCTTATTTAAAACATTGAATTGATAAAATGTCATGAACTGGCCGCATCAATTTTTTTGTAACTGGCTTAAATTTGAAGTGAAATTAACGGAAGCAAAAGACATGTGTTATTACTGACCTTCTTTAAAATAATCTATAAATGATCTTGAGCTAATTAAGATAAAACAAAAGGAAGTTTGATAATTTAACATGTAAAATTTTTATTGCTTACACGTAAAATACACGAAAAAAAAATGCAAAGGAACTGAAATAAAAACTCCTTGATTAGGCTGGAACACAAATAACATTTGAAGAAAAAGATGAATAAGACGTGTGTAAAAAGGGAATGGATTTATTTGATTATGGCAAAGTAGACCAGAGTTATTTGCCTCTAAGAAGAAATGCTTTCTTAGAGGTTTTTCTAGGGAAACTGTTTCGAATTTCCCTGTACGTGTTTACGTTGCATATGAGAAAAACCACGAAAACACCTATGTAGTGAAACCCTTATAGATGCCGCACACTCGAAAGCTGGACTACAATCAGCCTGTATTAATTATTAACTTTTCTAACCGCTTATGGTCCTGTGCGACCTACTTATTAGTATTCAGCGATCTTACCTCTTCGATTGTGGAGAGTTGCACATAAAAGGGACAAAAACTGTGAGATTAGTACATTTTATGTAAAGAAACACAAACAGCTATTTATTAGAAGTGAATGATGTTATGATTCGCCTTTTTCTTTGCGAAATAACTTACTAAGGCTGAGCGGATATGACTGCTAAAGAATAGTAGTTTGTCGCGGGTTCGGGTTTCTGAAATTAAACTGGCTGCATGGGTTTATACTTGTGCAGCATGAAGACGAATTCGTTTTTCTTAGTAAGCTCGTCTATAGAGACTTTTCTACTGACAGCCGGATAGCTTTCGCATGCTATATGCCTTGATTAGTTGATTAATGAATGAATCAATTGAGCAATCCGACTTTGAGAAAAGCTGAAATGATGCTAAACTTATAAGCTGTTAATGTATGAATGTTTAGAAAAAACTGATTAGAAGCACGTATTTAAGTAGCTCAGTTCGTACCTTCTTGCACATGTTGTCCGAGTTTGTTTCTTGCAAATAAATTCTCTTTCATCGATATTTATTACTTCGATACTTTCCATCGATACTTATTAACGTCGGTAATCTAATAAAACTGTTTCCGGATTTTACAGTAGCTCGATGAAAGATAACTAGGAAGTTTAAACATTTTATTATGGAATGCAGTAAGTTAAGAATAACTAAGAGATAATCAATGCAAACGTTTGCTGTAAATTGCCCTATTAATAAAAATGCTTATTATACACTAATATAGTAACTGAAAAGAGGTCCGTGCTCATACGTGCAAAAGTCGATCAATATGAGCATTTAATAATTTATCGTGAGCATCTATAAAGTTAATAAAGAGTGCTCTTTTAAACTGTTTGATTAAATTTAAATAAATTTAAAAATTGATCTGTTTTATCATAAAGGGAATTTTGTACAGATTTCCAGGACTTTCAAAGTTTGGTCTGTTCAGATATCTATAGTCTACATGTTCCCCGTTCCACACGCACACACACATATACGCACACACTGGTAATTACTTTTTCCCTTTGATACTGACTGATCGACCTGGGTCAACACCGTCTTGTAACTGTTTAGAAGGCGTTGCCAGATTCAAATCCTTGCGAAACGTCTGTCCGCATGGGTGTCTTCGAGGATTTCTCCATGCGTAATATGATTATAAGCCCGTTTCTCTTAAGAAATCCTCCGCGAAAGCACTTCTTCCTTTAAATAAATAGCCTCGCGTCCTTTGTCTTAAATAATTAACCTTAATCCTATGATACTCTATAAAATTCTGTCGAAGATATAGCGTGTTAGCTATGTATTCCATGGTCCTATATATGTTATATATGCCTTATATGTATATGAGGTATTAAATGTACTGGAAACACGTTTGTATAAACCGTAAGTTTCATAAGTTATGTCGTATACATTTATTAATTCTTAAAATGTATATTCAATATTAATAAAGAATTAATAATATTAACTCTTTAATAATTGCTATACTTTTTATCTATCAAACTGAAATTCCTCTTCCCTGTAACACTAAAATCCGTGTTTTAAAAAATAGCATTTCAAAGCAATTTTAAGAAATTCGTTCGTAGCCAGTTGTCTTACCTATGCAGTTTACGCAGTTGGACTGAGTAAATATTCTGACTATCAAGATTCTGTCAAAAAGATTAATTTACCGAGACACAAACGTATAATTAAACTTTTTTGCCTTTTAATCACTTCTCAAACCTGTTCTTGTTACTTTATGTCACGAGCAAATTATTTTTGGAGAACACTATCGCATCTGTATTCATCTCGAGGCATTTCGCATAAACCTTTCGGATAATTTAGCGTTCAGAAAGGTTGGGGGCCTGAAAGAAGGGATTCCGCACCCTTAAGCGATCCACATGTTTTTATAAGTTCGTCAAACTTTTTATTCTTTAACCTTGGTGTAGAAGGACATTTGCCGGTGTTCTAAACAACTCTTTTGAATGACTGAGATTGTCTTATTAAGCAGTATTTCGATTTCTTTTATTGAATTATATTTCACTGTTTGGAGAATAATCTCACTTTTGGAATTTTTAACAGGTGTATGTTTTGACCCTTATGACGCCTTTGTATAAGAGCTTAGGATGGACTAAAGACGATGTAGATGAAACTCTTCTGGATAAGTAAGATCATGAAAATTGATTAGAATTTATCATTTTGCAATTATTTGCCAATATGCGTTAGTTTATGCACCTAACAATCGTTCCAAATCATGTTTTCATATAGCAAAATGTTTTGCTACATAAAATAATTTCAGTTCCTTCTTTTTAACTGTGCATAAAAATTTGCTTGAAATTTATACGAATTTAAACTTTTGCTTAGGTGTTATTCATTCCGCTGTAGTATTTTACATATGTGCTTTTAAAGTTAAAAAGAGCGGTAATTCCTTCATGTACACAGTCGAATCTGAATTTGGCAAATCTTCTAAAATGATAAAACTCGTTAAATTATTTGCTAGCTTGAAAGATAATAAAGTAGATATACAAATAAGTGGTTAGCCTTAGAAAGGAAATCTAAGGGAGTGAATGAAAGCTAATTTGTACAGAACGTACAGCGAAATGATTTCCTTCTCAAAATTCGTTTTCATGTTTTTGTGAAGCGTTAAATATTCATTGTTCTCTTCCATACTTAACTGAAGATTTTCATGCAGACTCCAGATAAGAAAGAATATCCTTTTAACCTCATTTGTTGTATTTTCCCTTAAATCTCAAACACCGGATTCCGCACTTATTTATCACCAGATTCTATTCCGAAGGCTGAGGAATCAATATCGGTAGATACATGACCATAAAATAGTAGACCTGTTAAATTTCAGTTTGCATTTAGAAAGTATTCTCTTTCCACTTCCGCGTGGTAGCAGATAAATCGCATTTGAACCTTACGTAAAAAATCGTGGTTTTTAAGTAATTAATTGATGAATCTTCTGCAAATTTTACCGCATTAACAACGTTGCTTTTAAGAGAGTCAAGAAAGTTTTAAATTAAGAGACAAAAATCATATTTTTAAAATGTTCAGTGTTTTCTGTCCAATAATTTTCTTAACTTCGCTTTAAGTGGTCGAATCACTTCTATATCCTGAAAACACTACTGGTTGCATGAACATTTAGTAAGCGTAAAAAAAAATCTTACATTTATCACATCATAATTTATCAGACGAGGAGGACACTGCATAGTGAAAAAGATAACTCCATCTTGCGCATGAACAGGATTCATAAGTAATTTAAAGGCTAGGTTTTTTTCACTTTCAGAAAAAATTCTTAAACGCAAATTGTTAAAACTGCATTCGTTAAATTGTGAAAGTCTTTAAATTTAGATTCGTTAAATCGGGATTTGACTGTATCTATATGTATGTGTATTGTGTATACAATAATTTGAAGTGCTGTTGTCAATTTCTGGTATTTAATCATTGCTTGAAATATTTTTGAAACTCGCCTGAATATAATAATTAGGAAAGTATTAATCATTTTGTATCATTGAAAGGTTTCTGCGAAAAAATATTTTAAAGTGGAGCTGCAGCTACGGTAATGAAGACTGCGTCGAAAGAGTTCAAGCCTTATTCTCCGAATGGATCAAAGAACCGCCAGGAAATGTTACGTAAGAACTAATATCTAATTTTAAATTTATGTTTCATAGATTATAGTAAGATTGTTATGAATGCTCGTACAGAATTAAGAGAAACAAAGGGTTTAAAATAAGCACTGCAGCAAAATATTACAAACGGAAAATCAATAAATAAGCTAAACATTTTCTTATAGATCTGATATTAAATGTTTGAAAAGAAAATACAAGTATTACGTCCATGAAATTTTGTAAAAATAAAAAATATAATGATAAAATGCGAAGATCATCCTGTCATTTAAAGTTGTTTGGCGTTATGCTTTTCATAAAAGGAAAAAAATAATAATGTTTGTTTTCTGTATTTCTAACAAATGCATGCATCAAAATATTAATCAATAGTTTTTGATTTCAGCTTTCAAGTGCACTATTTTGGCTTCCTCTAGTTTTATTTGAACTTAGTTCTATTTGAACTGCAGTTTTATTTGAACTTGGTTTTGATGGATATTCAAATTTAATGAAAAATCCTAAGACTTGAATTATTGAATTCTATCAGAGAAAGCCGTTTAGGAAAAAATATTAAGTTACTTCTGGATTGTATCAACAGCGTGATTCAAGGATGTGCCTGTAGTTTGCGCTTTTGTAGATAATACGATTAATATTTTTGAGTCTTAAAGCATTCGCTTTATGTTACACCATCTTCAAGATAGATTACTTTAAGATAATCTAAATTTAAGAGTAGCTAATTTGTTGTTAATTTCTTAAACGACTATTGTAATTTAATCGATTATGCGAAAGAACACAAGGGCTGCTTTCCTGTGGGGTTGTTTGTTTATATGATTATATCAAAGTACACGGGCTAGCTATTGAAAGGAAGGATTGCCTTCGGAGTTTCCTAAGGGAAACTGGATCATATTTACATTGCACATTATATTCATGTTATTACACAAGGGGCCATAAACCATGGCTCCGTCACATGTTTCGTGGGGAAATTTACGAAAATGTCCCCGTAGCCAGTAGAACCTGTGTGAAACTAACACTGTCCATTCAGCCACTGGTGGACGCTTGTTGATGGTTTTATAGCTAACGATATTCCTAAGCTAATAGCTATCGTTAGCTATTTTATAGCTAACGATATTCCCAAGACGTCATATTTATTACCAGTATAGTCAATGTATTCATTAGACAAATCTTAAATCTAATAGTATATTTCGAAATAACCTAATGTTATAAAATATCAGTATCAATTATCTCCCTTTGTAAAGTACTTCTACTCATTATTCAGGTTTCCTTTATCACTATAAAAACTAGTTTATGATATCTGTCTTCACGAATTGTGTAAAGGCCATCAACCCTGCAGGGAATATCGACCTAGCGGAGAGGCATCTTTGAGACAGGTTTTTAGTTTTTGCCAGGAGCAGACAATCCTTGCGCTAACGCTTTAAAGATGCAGAACTGGCCTTAAACTGGAGCTGATAAACACCTTTTTGAGGTTCTGTCTTATTTTAATCCTGCCTTGCTTGTTCTTCGTCTATTACTACTTAGCACTACTAATGGAAATGATCATACATAAATGTTGCTGAAAATTCAAAATATCGCGTCAGTAATAGCTATAAAGATTTGAGATATGAATATTAGACGGTCTTCAATCATTATCTTTACTATTTTGTCTGTTACTATAAACAGGCATTTCGAACTGTCTATCCAAAGTTTAATCTACTGACATGAGAATGAAGTTTTTAATTAGGATCTCAAACTACAACTCATTTAAATGTAAATGCATACCATAAAAACTCAAATTAAGCTGAAGCAAAAGTGCAATACATAAAGGATTTCTTTGTCTATGATAAATGCTCCAAAACTATCTTTTATATTGCAAATTTTAATGGTGAAACCAGCATTATTAAGCAAACAAATTTAATCGAAAATGAATGTATAGATCTTACATTTAGATGAGATATATGATTACGAATGATCGCTTCACGAAAAATTTCGATTATATTAATTCGTTACATTTCCTATTACATTAATCGAAACAAAATCAACAAGGCCGAATGAATTAAAACAACAAGTTTAAAAGGAAATAAGCAGACTTTTAAACTCTCTTTAACTCACTTTTCTGTTACATTAACCAAAAAAGAAATCAACAAGGCTGATTAAATTTTGAAGCCCTAATCTAATAATTTTGACCTCTGTTCCCTTTAAAGTAGTCTCCTGCTGCTTATAGGCACCGATCTCAATGTTTCTATCACGACAAGAATTCTTCTAGGAAGTCTTTAAATTGATCGTCTGTCAATGTTGAAAGGGGTGGATGGGGCAAAAAACGATGAGAACCATTGCTATAGATGGTTTTGAAAGAAATAATTTTGCTTACAATGGTTTATACTTAAATTTGCTTTATAAATATTCACAAAAAGAAATTTCCTTTTAGACTGAGAAGTTTTAACTTACGCATAACTTTTTCATTATTGCGATTAAACTAAATTATAAGTAATATTTCTTTGATAAGGAATTCTAAAAAGTACAGAAAACTATCTGTCACACAGCTACGCCATTGTGCATATCTTTCTAAGAAAAACTTTCACGTTACATATAGAAAAACTATAAGCACGCCATTGCAGCGAGTCCTTTTGCTGAGTTTTGAAACCGGGTCGTATTACTAGCGTTCAGCGATAATTTAGCCCTTACATATGCAGATTATACATTTTCCCGTGTTTCGGAACTTGACATCTGTGCTTTGTTTAATTAATTAAAATTGACTGTAGTAATTACACGCAACTTAAGGTGAGGTGTTACTTATATTTCGTATTCTTTACTCAATTAAGTTGTTAAATACAACTGGATAATTCAATAAGTAGTAAGTCGTAGTGAGAATTTTACTGATTTTCGGAATTTTGTATAACAACTAAAATTATTCTCAAATTAGCATATGGAAAACGCTCCCATTTGCTTTTCTTAATTGAAGTTTTTTACTAAGATTCATTTTACATTTCAGCTTTTATATAGAGGCTGATTGCATTATTTTATATGCAAAATCTGTAGCTTCAAGCATTTATTTACAAACTGGTAAATAAATGTGTATTTTTCATTGTGTCTAAGTCTTTAGTTTTACGAAGGTTAAACGAAATTTGTATTTACATTATATAAATATTATAAGAAATAAGCTCATTTCGATATTCAGAGTCTGTGTGACAATATCTAAAATGTGGCAAAATATACCCGAAAAGTGCACAAAAATCGGACATATAAAAAATTATTAATTAGCATATGATTGTTATAATTTTTAATATGATTAATAAGCATAAATCTTATAATTAATAAGCTATCTATGATTAATAAGCATAGATTACATGATTAATAAGCATATGATTGTTATAATTTTTAATATGATTAATTAGTATAGGTCCTGTGATTAATAAGCTTTCTATGATTAATAAGCATAGATTATATGATTAATAAGCATAGCTACACATTGTATAACAATTATATGTATGATTGTCAACTGTCCAACCGGTATAGTGGTTAGCGTCGCTGACTGCCGCGCCGAAGGGCTCGGGTTTGAATCCTGGAGAAGGCATGGATGTTTGTAAATGTATAGCGTCGGTGCGGCATGGCGGCACTTTAAATATGCGGCGAGAGAAAGTCCTCTCATGTGGTTTGGTGGAAGGGGAGAGGGGTGGGAGACCCTCGGACCCGTCCCCCTCCGGGGTGGTCTCCATCAAAATTGGGGGCGGAACTGAGCCAAATCGTACTATCACCTGTTAGGTGCTCCAGGCTGATGCCAACGACAGGCGTAATCTAGCTCTCCTTGACACGAGAATTCTCGTGTGCTTGGGTTGACTCTGTCAGACAAGAGAGCATGAGCAACAACAACATGATTTTTATACATGTGGTACACCCATAGAGCAACTGGATAAATTAAAAGACTGAACGATAAAATGAAAGAATAAATGGGCGTTTAGAGAGAGTGATATCTGAACTTTCCTTAAAACCACTTTAAACCACTTACTTTGTCGTCTGCATATCAAAACACAGGAGTTATTTTTTAATTTATTGAGTAGACACTGAAAAAAAAAGCTTTGATATGGAACAACAACGACATAACTTTAAATTTAATTTAATTTAAATATATTTTAAATTTATTTAATCTGCTTCTGAAACGTTAGAGATGATTCGAACAGTACATGGTAATGCGTCACTATTAAGAACATAAGTGTATAAGTTGTACAACCCTTTTAAATGAGGGTGCGAAAACTCTGAAGATGAACCAAGGATAGGGAGCACTTCAGCTTTAGAAAATGAGGGAAAGGTAGAGAAAATTCATTTTTGTAAAAGCTGATAGATATTTAACAACTCAGTAAATTTCAGATATGCTTGGATTAAGCAAAGAAAGCTGTAGGTTAATGTTAATTGAAAATCTGAAAATGAGGAAAGTTTGTGCTCGATTTGTGCCTCGGATTTGGATGGAACAGCAAAAAGAAGGCAGGATAGTTTACTGTGATTTGCTGACTAGTGCGAGATAGCACAACAATTTCTTAAAGTGTATCATAACGAGAGATGAGACCTGGTGTCTGCAGTACGACCCAGAAACAAAAGGAGAAAGCGAACAGTGGAAAAGACTGTCTTCTCCCATATCTATCTATCTATCAATCTGTTTATTTATATAAAAGCACGGATGACGAATTAGACTAAGTTAATGCTGATCACCTTTTTTTTTAACCACAAAGGACTTATTCACCAAGAATTTATGCCTGAAAATCAACCTATTAATCAGTATTTCTACAAGGAGGTTCTTTTTCGATTAAAAAACGGTACAAGGTGAGTTAGGAAGGAACTTTTTGATTAGACAATGCTTTCTTTTACATGATAATGTTAGGTCGCGTACAGCATTGTTTATAAAACATTATCATTCTAAATACTGAATTGCAGTGATAAATCACCTACCATATTCTCCCAACTTATCGCCAGCTGAGTTTTTTCTTTTCTCGAAGCTTAATGGCCTGAAAGGAGAGGCATCTGAAAAATTCTGAGATATTGAATCAAATATTACGTGTATTTTGCGAAGGGTTAGTTTTCCAGTGCCTATAAACATTGTTTGGATGACTCGAAGAAACATTGGAAAAATTGTATAGACTCCGCTGGCAATTATTTTGATGGACAAAAATTTATTTGAAGACTAGTAATCTTTTTCTAATTTATAAGAATTTGTCCGGTTACTTTATGAGCGCACCTTATACCATAGTTATTAGTTTCCTACAAAAATATTGCTAATAAAGGTTAATGAATTTTGGCGTAATCACTTATTACAGGTTTTGCTGGGAAAACACTCGTATGTAAGTATTGTCCAGATAGACTTCTAGTCTACGCTTTCAGAATATAATGAGCTCTGACATTATAAATGTGAGGTTGATAAACGGAACAGGTTTAACTGCTGTTGAAGAAAGTTATGCTGCAGTATCTCCCCCCCCACCCGAAAATATTACCTGCGTTTTTTGCCTAGAGCTATTATGCTCCGCCCTACACTGTTCAAAGGAATGTGGCTGTGGTTGCTGAGGGTAGTGAAAAGGTTGTCCACGTCCTTGGCAAAAGATAACAGTTGATAACGTATGCACTTAAAAAAATTCAAATCCAAAAGAACTTTCTAAGCCAAAAGAACATTCCATTAAGAGAATTTCCAAGTCAAAAGAACATTCTGATGCTGATTATGATGCCAGTGTGCGTATTTTTGGTTTGATTTGTTTTATTTATTATGGCAAAGCATTCGAGGGCTATCTGCCTAAGGGAAGGGATGCTTTTGTGGAGGACCTTATAAGGTATTTCTCCTGCCTTTTTTGCATGCTTTTGTGGTGTCGTGGTCAGCACGCCCGACGCATAACCGAGAGGTCCGTGGTTCGATTCGCGGTGAAGACGTTGCTCATTCATCACATCTCCGGCTTCAAAGTACCTAATGCTCCTACAGTGGCCCCCGAACTAAAAAGGCGGTGAATGATTATTCTTCACCACCAGGATTTGCCGATTGGATCCCAAAACCCCAGTCGCCTTTTGAAAGGGAAAGTATATAAGGTATTTCTCCCGCCTTCTTCTCATACCTTCGTGGTGTAGTTGTCAGCACACTAGACGCGTAACCGAGAGGTCCGTGGTTCGATTCCCGGCGAGGGCATTGCTCATTTTTCATTATTCCTGCTTCTAAATAACTTAATGTCTCTACAGTGGCAGCCGAACTAAAAGGTGGTGAATGATGATTCTTCACCACCAGGATTTGGCGAATGAGTCCCAAAACCCCAGTCGCCCTTTAAAAGGGGGAGTATATAAGGTATTTCTCCGGCCTTCTTCGCATGCCTTCGTGGTGTAGTGGTCAGCACGCTCGATGCATGACCGAGAGGTCTGTGGTTCGATTCCCGGCGAAGGCGTTGCTCATTTTTCAATACTTCTGCTTCCGAAATAACTTAATGTCTCTACAACCTTTTAAAGGGAAATTAGCTTGTATCCCCGTTACACATGAGGAAAACTACGTAAACTTCCATGCAACCAGCCCGTTCATCAGGACTCGAACCCGGAACCGAAATACAAGTGTTCAGCGGCTTTTAGCGTTCAGCCGCTGGTGGGCCATTTGAAAATTACTTGTCTTAAAGATATTCGGATATTTTCCTACAATTGTTACTTAATGCTGTATTCTCCTTTTGAATGATCTGCATGTACATAGCAACCACGAGCGTTTTGACAATCTAAATGACTGTGAGAAATAAGCAAGTAAGTACTACGAAGACAAATAAAATTACCATTCTGCAACAGAGTACGTAATGTATGACGTCAGAAGCGTCTTTTGTAAACTTCGCTATTGATGTAAGTTTTTTTATTAAGTTAAGAATTCGGTGTATAATCAAGTAGGTATAATACTAAAATGATAAACATAAAGAATGGGCGTACATTATTTTTAGTTTTCTCATTTTCTTGAAGCATATACTTCTATGAGCTTGGAAATCTATAAATCTTACACTCCGAGACTGACAGCAGACTTAGAATTGTCAGTTTGGCAAGATTGGCAACAGCAGAGAAAACTGGCAATTTACCAAGCCGCGTGACTGATTAATGCTAAAGTTGCTTTATGTAACATAACGAGTATAATAGGATGAAGAAAATGGAAGCAGTCGGCTATAGATTATTCTGAACTCAAGGAGTCTTTTTTCAAATGGATCACAGTCTTTTCAAAATTAATTGTTAAATTTACTTGAAAAAAATTTCCATTTTTTATTTGAACTACTATAATTAAAGTATTTATTAAGATTTACTTCCAGCGCTTTACTTAAGTCAATAAAGATTCTTAAGAGCCTCCCTTTCCCCATATACACTCACGTTTGTGAAAATTGCAACACCATGAAGGACTTACGCGAGTGAGCTGAAATTTTCAGGAAATGCAAAGTAGCGCATGATATGCAAATGATTAGAATTGCAAATCCGTAGCGCATGCGTATGCTGAGCAGCGCCCTCTGAACGGCTGATGGATCCGAATAAATAGACGGCTGTAGCGAGGCGTGTATGGTTATCGGTGGTTATCTGCTAGTGGTAAACGTTAACTCAATCTGTACTTATGCCTCGTCGACGAAAGAGAGCGAGATTTGAACAACTTACAGAGTTTGAACGAGGGAGAATCATCGGCCTTCGTGAAGCTGGATTGTCGTATCGTGCAGTAGCCTCTCGTGTGCAGCGTAACAGCAGCACAGTGATGCGCGTTTGGAAGCAGTGGACGGACGAGTGTCGGACAACTCGGAAATCCGGGAGTGGACCCCGAAATGTGACGTCAGCTCGCGATGATAGACACCTGGTCCGCATGGCGCGGACGGACCGTACAGCTTCCTCTAGACAATTGGCAGCACTGTGGTCAATAGCTACAGGTGTTTCATTGTGTGCTTCATCAATTCGTAGACGTCTGCTGCAGTGTGGACTGCGCGCACGGACT
Source organism: Stegodyphus mimosarum (assembly GCA_000611955.2). Classification (NCBI taxonomy): domain Eukaryota; kingdom Metazoa; phylum Arthropoda; class Arachnida; order Araneae; family Eresidae; genus Stegodyphus; species Stegodyphus mimosarum. The sequence goes on along the minus strand of KK119341.1, from coordinate 306,361 downwards.
CCTTTATACAGGATCCCCCTAACGCACGACCATCGCCGCCTGCGGCTACAATGGGCCAATCAGCATAGAGACTGGCGTGCTGATTGGCAGCATGTCGTGTTTTCTGACGAATCCCGCTTTAATTTGTGGTACCATGATGGCCGCATTCGTGTCAGACGCTATGCCGGTGAACGCCACCTTCCGGAGTGCATTATCGAACGCCACAGTGGACGAACACCCGGAGTTATGGTCTGGGGCGCCATAGCATATCATAGACGATCTCAATTGCTACGAATTGTGGGCAATCTGAACAGCAACCGGTATATCCGTGAAGTTCTACAGCCCGAAGCTGTTCCCTTCCTTCAAAGCTTGCCAGGCGCTGTATTTCAACAGGACAATGCCCGCCCTCATACTGCTCGGATTGTTAAATCCTTCTTTGCAGCGCAGCAGGTACAGCTTCTTCCTTGGCCTGCGTGTTCCCCGGATATGTCGCCAATTGAACATGTGTGGGATGTCATTGGTCGGCGTCTTGCTCGTGATCCTCGTCCTGTTGCGTCTGCAGACGAACTTTGGGTACGCGTACAAACGATATGGAATGCTCTTCCTCAGTCAGACATTCAAACTTTGTTTGACTCCATGCCACGTGGTGTAGCAGCACTTATTGCGGCGCGTGGTGGCCACACAAAATACTGATTCTGATATCTTGTTCTTGTTTGTTTGCTTTGAACATTTAATCATTTATTTGTACCACTACCACTCAACTGTGTATTAAATTGCATTCAATTATGACGATTCCTTCTTGGTATTGCAATTTTCACAAACGTGAGTGTAGTAGTCAAATCCTGACTCCAATAAGCCAAGTTTAGATGCAAAATCATCATATCAAGAAGACACTACTAGAAGCTGATTCCTGTTACATGCCCATGTAAACCGACACGAAGAGAACCTAGGTTCCAGTCAAAGGTCTAACTTTGCAATAACATCCAACTGAAAATATGATATGAGGGGTAAGTGGGGTCATCCACTAGCGTTACATTTTTGTGGGATAAATATCTTTCTGAAACTAGGAAGAATGTGAGTGGTGCACCTAGAAGTTTAAAACAATTATTTGTGAAACTTATCAATTATTTTAAGATATTAATCAATTGTTAACCTATTTGTATGCCAGGGGGCAAGCTTTTTGATTGCAGAATATTTTCACTCATTTTCATTGCAGCAAAATATTAGGTAATTCTCATAGTATTAAATTTATTAGTTAACAAAGAGGAAATCTGAAGGAATATTACTATTAAACCATAAATTTCCTTTTACATTTGTGGGCAAATTAGGTATTATGACAATTTTTTTTTCCGAATCTACTTTTTGATTCAAGAACATTTTGTTCAACAAACAATATTTTTTTTAAATTTTGCTTAAAATATTTCAAGAAATTTTAGATCTTTTCTGTAATAGGGAAAGTCGGGATATTTTTATTTGGTAATGTAAAAAACTCAGTTTAATTATATATTTTGATTAATCTTCATGTATAATTTTAGGATCCATCCTGATGATAGAGAAGTTGTTTTGTGCACTGGAATCGCCAGAGGTAAAACTCAAGATTGGCAGGTGATGTGGGAGCGATATTTGAAAGAGAACTTTAAAGGCGAGAAGAATGTTTTATTGAAAGCCTTAGCTTGTTCAAGAGAAACTAGATTGCTGAGAAGGTATATTCAAGTTTTTGTAGTATGGTTTTAGTTGATTATGGCAAAGCTCACTAGAGCTATCTGCCTAAGGGGAGGACATTCTAAGGGAAACTGTTTCGATACACGTTACACATGGGCAGCCAGCTCGTTCGCCTGGAATCGAATCCATGTCGGAACTACCAGTGTTGAGCGATTTTGCCTCTCAGCTGCTAGTAAGCAAATTTGTATCGTATGAAAGCAGCTTCAAATAAGGGAAAGAACAGGTTTGGGTCTTTAGAAATGCTGGGCAGATATATTAAATAAAATAAAAAATTTCAAATGACGTTGATGTTTTAAAAGACGTAGTTACGTAATTAGTTTTAGAGAACCATTGATTTTGAAAAAAAATTAAATTAGTATAATTTTAAGTAATTTATTATTAAAATTTAAATCATTGACCGCTTAACTCTATCGAAATTTGCATTTTGAGTGCAAACGTTACTAAGATATTAAAACGTTTCATTGAAGAAAAAATGATGGTATAGAAATACTATTTAAAGGTTAGTTTAAATATTATTAAGACTTTATCACCTTTAAGCCAAATGCTCCGAATTTCTAAAGTCAGAAAGCTTTTGACTTTATATGTCAGGCACCATATAAAGTGCAGACAAAATGTTTTGTTTAGATAATGAATATTTTATTTAGGTAGCAGGATTTATAGGAAATGCATCTGATGGTTAAACTAATCTAAAAGTAGTGAAGAATCCTTCAATTCGTAAGCTTTAATCATGTAACTAGTATATGGGTAGAAAATATTTTGCATTGTGGTAATGTAAGAAATGTGCTGCAGTTAACAAATTAAAAGAGTTTTTTGTGCTGCAGTTACCAAGTTTACGGATACAGGCGTTTTTTCATACCCGTAGTGGTTACCAGCTGAATGATTATTAACTGACCTATAGATCTGAAAACAAGGTAAGTTCCCTCTGGCTTCCTCCGAAAAAAGTTCCACTTCTCTCCCATGAGAAACTATACGGTGATTAATTAGACAGCTCTTCATTATTGCTTTAAAACTTAGTACAATAAGGATTTTAAACGCCCTAGAGTGGTTCATATTGTCGTCGATGGCTAAAGATAATTCTGATAGCTTCTGAGTGCGGGCAATAATTGAGACTCAGATAACTTTTTATTCTCATAAATTAAAAGGTTTTCAGTTTAAAACATATTGCATTAAATCTCTATTTATAGAAGTGTACCCACTTTTGAATGAAAATTAATTTTTTTTTAAAACACGGTTCATTTTCAAAGTAATTATTTGTGACCATTTAACATTTATAAGACACGTAATTTTCGAAAAGTAACTTTGCACGTATCATCATTATATTGGACGATAGTAATTGCGATTGCGGTTAGTTTTACAATCGTAATGTCAGCTCGATTAGAAGCCAGAACTTTATATTAAATGATTATTTTATTTTTTAGAGCGTGATTTGAATAATTTAACATAGCTTGAGATCTAAAGATTCACTTCTTATGCATAACGAATTGAAGGGCAGAAAAATACATTTTTGATTAATAGTTATCTTGTAAACTTGCTTTGATAAACTCAAACTACTTATCTGTTTTTGTCTAGGTTATTGAAATGGGCAATGAATACTTCTTCGGGTATACCACCAGAGGACAGCAGTGAAGTCTTCGTTTATGTGGCAGAAAATTTCGATGGTAGAGATATAGTGTACGATTTCTTCAAGAATAATGCTGAAGAGATTGCATTTAGGTAAAATAGTAAAACAATAGCAATGGTTTTTTTAAGTTATATTGTTCTCTAAATTATATTTCTGAGATTCTTTAAGTTATACAATCAGTAAAATTGGTTCTGTACGTGATCATTGTTTTCCTTAAATATGCAAATTGTTCTTAAAACTGTGTTATAGTGTTACTGAAAATAAAAAATGTATATTAATGTATATTATTATGAGCTGGAAAAAGTTTATTAGATTGAAATAGTTGGAACTTTTGCGAGTGGATAGAATTGATTTTCAAGAACTTTATAAATTAAAGAATGTACTAATGCATGACCTCAAAATTTATCTAAGGTATCTTAAATAACAACTTGCTTTCAGTTTTATTGTAGTTAAATATATATATATATATAGATATATATATATATATATGTATCTGTCTTTTTTTTTAAATCGGAGGAGGGGTGAAGACTGCTGCGGAACAAAACGAATGATTTGATTTTTTTAAAACTATGGGAAGAATGTTATTTAAGAATAACAGTTTTAGAAGTAGAGAAATTAAAGCTAGTGACAAAAAGCATTCATGGCTACAGATATGATTTGAAACTTCTTGATATAATTCCCACTCAAGCAGTGGAGAACTTAAAAAATGACTATATATGTTTTTTTTCCATTTTTCATATAAATATGCTAAGAAATCTGACGGTTTTTAATACTACTTATATGAAGTACTTCCTAAAATAATTCTTAATTATTGATATCTGTGTAATTTTCTGTCTTCTTTATGAGCTTGGGAAACATGGAATTGTTCTCTCAGGTAAATATGTGTAGTAGTTCTAATGAAGTATAAAAAATCTTAAAGGTTTCATATTTTATATTACTCCCAAAGGAGCTTTTCTTTAACGTTTTCTACATTATCTTTATTTCATAAATATCATGTTCTTCGCACTTAAAGCATAAAATTCGGATCAAGAGCAATATCACAAAATAATTTAAGAAGAGCATATGTTTAGAATTTCCGATACACATTCTCGTGCGCTGGAGATAAAAAAGTTCTTTTTTCATACAGTGTTGCCACTGCTCGCTTTGAAGTCATAGAGTTTCTTAACCAAAAACCCATAAATGCTTTAAAAAATATGAAATAGATAATAAAACAAATTCCAAATTCCAAATTTGGGCTTCCAGATACTTATATTCGGGTAGAGGGTTACGTTATTCAAAATTGGATGTCTCTAGGTCTGCATTGTTTTATCACAATGCGAGAAACATACATACATTTATGCAGATTCTTCATTATTTAATTTCTTTAGGGCGATAATATTTGGTGATAATAATTTGAAAAGTGAAACGCCGTTTATAGCGAAACGCCACAAAATGCCAAAACTAAATTAATAGCCCTTCTGGGCTAAGCCCTTTTAGGCTCATAATTGAAATAATCGATGGGATAATAGCTTTATGTCGCTACAATTCCAGGCTCTTTTTGTTCATACTAACTGTGACTGAGGAATGTTAGTAACTTACTTTCACATGAAACTGAAAGTTGATCCCATATCTTTGATGAAACTTGCTTTCTCAATGACGGCGGGAAGAGGATCCCTCCATTAAAAATTCGCATTTATTCAAATGAAGAGAAATAACATATATTCCCCAGATGCAAAAAGAAAATAGTAAAGTTTTCGGAGGTACTAATTTGACATTTACCGAACAGTGATGTTAATAGCATTTTCTAAAATTTTACTTTTTCCCTTGCATATAACGTGAACAGAATGAGCCATGAGTCACAACTACTTCAGTGAAGAAACGAGAACTGTGCACTATCTCCCGGGGCATTTTATTTTAAGAAACGTTGACTTTTGGATTCTCACTCGGGTGCTGTAACTGAGCTTGTGGGTGAACGTTTGTTTTCCCAGGTATGGACATCGTGTTTGTTAAGGTGGCCTCCATCGTGTTTGTTAACGTGGCAATATTGAAGAAACTCTTTCTATGAAACCTCTTCCGTCCTTTTTGAAAACATCATCTTAAGAAAAGTCATGCGTTTTCACGTTGTCTGCTGATGTAGCGTCTGTACCAACTGCATCTTGTACGGTTTAAAACAGAGCCGCTTACGCAAAATCTTTCTAATCGCAATTTTAGAAACATCTAAATTCATGTTTGCTTATGCCACTGACTACGCTGAAACGTCTTAGATAACCCTTCGGTATTATTATCAGGCACTCGAGGCTGACTAGAGCTTTCGCCTATACAAGCATTTTTTTCATCAAACTCTCAGTAACGGATGGTTATGGTATTCAAACTTCCAAGTGGCGCATGCAAAACAACTTCTGCGGAAAACCATTTTGGATATCGGCCTTGTGGCCTTGCAGAGATAACGAGAAGGAACTTCTAACAGCGCATGAAAAAACTGTTATTGCTCTTGTTGTATCTTATCTCATTTGTCTGATGTAACATCAGAAAAAGCCCACAAAATGGCAAGGAGGGAAAGATTGCGCCTGTCGTTGGCAAGAGCCTTGAGCCCTATACAGGTGACAGTACGACTTTGCTCAGCTTCGTCCCCAATTTTGAAGGAGAGCACCCTGGGGAGGGGACAGGTCCGAGGGTCTTCCATCCCTCTTCCTCTAAAACCAACCTCTCCAGAGGATTTGTGCAGTGACTAGTACAGCAAGCATATGAAACATCCGTGGTTTGAATTAAGATAAGGGCATAGTTAATTTTTCACATTTCCCGGACGTGGGATAACTGTAATAATAAAATGGCCAGAACTGGTGGCCATTTTATTGTGGAGGCACGCAATAGGCGACCACCGTTGCCTCCTTTGAAGGGACGGGGAGTTACAACCATATCTTCTGCGGCATTCGAATCCGGGCCTTTGGTACCGCTGTAGGCTTCTCTAACCATTATACAATATAAGCGGCATTTTTTGGAACTGGCAAATATGAGAAATTACTGCTTTCTCGCTGGGATTTGAACCACGTATTTTCTTTTTCCCAACCTGGATACTAACCACATACAGAACTAGAAGAAGCATAAGGGGAATGTGATAAATACTCACAACTGCATACTGCGTTTATAATTTTGGACACTTAAAAATATAGGGTATTCAGTGAGAATTAATCATAAGTACTTTGTATGAAGCAACTTTGTTAGATAGACTGGTATTTGCTAATTGTTATCAGTGCTTATGAAAATTTTGAACGAATGATTTAAAGAAAATACTGAAATTTCAGGTACATATGCCAGATGAATAAATGGTAAGATAAAATTCTAACTTTAATTTGCCATAATACCTCAACTGTCCTTTTTTATTTAATTATTTATTCTTTCTCTTCTAAAACAGTCACTGATTATGGTAAAGTTCTTTAAACAGAGTCTTTTCAGAATTTATTTTCCTCACAACATTGTTATATAAGGCGAATGACGTAGAAACTTACACAATGCTTCAGCCAGTAATAATATTAGAATTTCCGAATTGAAACTTAAATTACTATATCAAAATAAAGTTGAATTGAAATTAAATCAATCTTATCCAGACCATCGAGGTTTAATATACGCATTCTACCTCTGCTTCTTTCTTCTACTAGCTTGCTGGTCCCACTTTTCGTTAATTATTGCAAATATGGCATAAAAATAAAAAAAAATGTTAAAGAATCGTAACTCTTTTTGTACCGATTCAGGGACGTGTTTAAATCAAGAAGTAGTTTTATCAACAATAAAAGAAAGTATTTAACAGACTATGAGGGCTGCTACATGTTGATGCATTTACATTAATTCACCAACGAAAATTTATTACGTCGTCATCAAAACTCTTTATAATAGTTTGCACAGGGACGGGAAACAATCAGCTCGAAAAGGTAAGAAACTATGCAAATTAGAATTTCTGAATCCCTTCATTAAGCCGCTACAAAATTTAACGATATTCTGATGACTGGTTTCACCAGTAGGCAGCTTTGAATTAGGAATCTTTAATTCTAAACACTCAGTATGTATATGTATGAAAAAAGATTTAGGTTTGCCTGTATAGCAATAATAATGTGTAAACATGGGATAAAAAGTGAAATATATGGCAAATTGAAGTTATTTAAAATGACATTAAAATTTGTCCTTTGTTGTTTCTACTTTTTGTTTTGTGTTATTTTAATGAGGCGGTTGTATTATTTTTAATTCCAACTGATTTTGTATAAAATATTTTTAGCATATATAATGTGCACTAGTATATTCATTACATAACACCTAATTTTAGTAATGTAAGCAAAATGTTGTGTAATTAAATTACTGTAAAAATCATTCAGACCACATTTTTTCACTTCATATTATTTTTTTTTTGCGTATCAATTAGACAAATGCACTATTTTTCCACATACTATTTATATTTCCAGGTTTGGTTCTTATGCTTTCGCCGGAGCGAACATCATTGATTATGTGACTGCTCCTCTGAATTCCGAAAATGAAATTGAAGAAGTAAGCGTTTATTAGTTAACAGACATATTGCTTTTATATGGGACTAAAAACGGAAACGAAATAATGGTGTTAAATATAACTATTTTACAAAACTGGGAAGCAGTGCAAAAAATAAGTTAAGTCAATTATATGCGCATGTAAAGAGTTAATTTAATTAACTTGAATTATTTATTTTATTTTCTCAAAGAAAGAAAATAAAATAATTTGGGCTACTAGCTTAACCATTAATCATTTCATCACTGCAATCAGAAATATATAACGTGATTTTATTGAGTACATTTTTCTTTTACTTAAATAAAAATTACAGTATATTTTTGTTTGAAATTGAGAATTTAGCAGCAGCGTTATCTCTATAACTATATATTATAAATAAAAGTTATGCTTTTATCTCAGACCTTTGTTAAAGAAAGTGAGTAATGAAATGTAAAGATAGCCCCAATGTATTACACAGTACAAATTGGTTTAACTAATCAAATCACGCCTTCGTTAAAATGAAATTTGAATCTCTTGTTGACGATAGTTTTAATTTACATGCTTTCCAGTTAAAAATATAATAATTTAATAAGTAACTCTTAGAATGAAGGAGGTTCTGAGTTAGATCACCAGCCGCAATCTAAGTCTATGCACAACTAATAGCGGAAAGATCTGTGACATGTTAACCATGATCATATGTACTACCTAGCGAATAACAGTGCGAACCAACAATTAGGTTTGGCTAATAGCTATACAAAGAAAAATCTAGGATAATATTACGAAAGACAATTAATTTAAGTTTATTCTCGTGTTTATCAGTGGAATGCAATAACGTTTACTTTCCATGGTTTGGTTACAAGCAGTCTCTCTTTCTCTTTTTGTGATTACATTCATTAGTATGAAGGTCCGATTAATGTAAATTAATAATCTATTATGAATATCAGTAATACCACGACTTGAATGAGACAAGTTGTATAATATAACAATCGAGTACTTATGCATTGAAATGGAGATAAAGAAAAGTTCAATCTAGTCTCGAATATATTTGAGGTTAGAATAGAAGAGAAAATGAATGTGGACATAGATGCAATTAGTGCAGAAAAAGGTAAAATTAGCATAGTCAGTGGATCTAAAATATGAAAAAATAATGGTACGAGTGGTGTAAATTAATCCGAAATACTGAAATATGACGCAGACTAAATACCTGAAGATATAAGAAATATTTTGGTATGTGGATGAAACAATGAATACGCCTGTAAAATTAAAAAAGAAAATTATAAATATACGTAAAGTTAATCGGGATTTAAAACTAAACATGATGTTAGAAACTTTTGAAGACATAAATCTGTAGGAGAGAGAAATACTTATATTAAATATAAATGATATTAAACAGTAAACTTGTGAACGGAAATATCTGAGTGAAGCTAAGTCAGATCAAATCATGTAGATAATCAATTACGATAGGAGAATGTAGCAAATATATATTGAAAATTATTAGGAAATGTCTGAATGCGCAGTAAATGAAAATATCAATTCATACTGTTAAAAATTGTGTTAATATCTAAAATGTAATAAAATATTAGAATTATGAATGGTAATAAATATTAGAATTATGAAATATAAACTAAAGACGGAAATCATAAACATAAGAAAAATAATTACCAGTTATACACTTAAAATTAAAAAAAAATATATTGGAGAGTGTAAGGAAGATAGAGTTAAAAAGTGCGAAACTGTATCTAAAATTAAGTAAAGTAAGAAATAAACAGCTTGTATGGAAAGTTCGTATAATATAACATGTAAGTTAAAATTCAGAGTATAGTGAAAATTATGAAAGGCATGAAAAAAAATAATCTGGAAAATTTAAATGAAAATATTACAATCTGGAAACCTCAAGTATTAAAAACTATGGCAGCATACAAATATGCTATTATAAACAGGAAATGTAATAAATAATTTAAAATTAAAAGTTCAGGGAAAACTAGAAAGAATAAAATTATCAGAATAAAATTAAGTAGAATAATAAAATAAAAAAATATTATGTACTTTCATTTCCATGACATGATAAATTGTCATTAGATGGAAATCCTTTTTATATATATTTCCTCTTATATTGTTTTCAGAGACGTGCATTGAATGGTATGAACGACAGACTTTAAAAATACATTTCTAAAATACACAGTTCGCTTTTTCGTCCATAGAGGCCAACATGAGCATAAAATCAAAATTAAGATGCAGAAAATATTCACTTGATATCTGTTGCCAATTTGGAAACACTAAATGTAAATGAAAAGCAGGATGTCTACAACTCAACCAGCAGCCTAAAACAACTCAACTTGTGATGTCATTGGCTACGCCTCTCGGGTGTGATGTCATCGATGACATTACGCATTACATCTGTGACGTCATTGGCCCCGCCCTCAGCTCCACAGCTCCGCTGATGCAGAAGTGTCATTTTTATACTACTCTTATGCATTTGTCTTCTCAAAGCATTGCTTTTGGTTTATAAGACGTTAATATTGCTAATACATCTTATAGATCCGTAGGCTACGTTACACACTATTATGAAGTGTTACACATATTGTCATGATATCTTGCTATGAACATTTGTTTTTGCAAATTTTATATCTTTACATTCTTAATCATTAACTAATCTTTGTCCCCATTAAGTGTACGCAATGGGTGGGATAACTCCTGTGGAAAGCAGCATAAGTAGTTTTGATTAGTTAAAACATACATAATATACTTTGTTACAGAACAAAAATCAATATGTGAAAAAACAAATAAACAATATATATATATATATATATATATTCGGATTTTAGTCCCTGTTTTTTTCAGGCAAATGTATGAAATATCCACTTTTATTAAACTACAAAATGGTTTTTCATTGATTAATATTTATTAATTTCTTTTCTTATTTTCTTAGTTGGAAAGCTTCCTGAAGAGGAGAAAAACGTCATTTGCTAGTATTCGCAAAATTTTGAAATTAGCTCTGGACAGATCAAAGAGCAATTTGGAATGGATGAGAAAGGAGTATCCAGAAGTTTCCAGATGGTTGCGAGAGAATTCTTTTTAACGAGCTCGTTGCATATTTATTTTTGTTAAAAGATGATTATATCGTCCCTGGTACAGTGTGCCAAAATGAGACATTTTTTAAACTTTACACTATTCCAATTTATATTTATTTCGGTAAAAATATTTCTTTTACTCTTCGTCTTATGAAGGGATTGGTATTTCACAGAATTAAATCTGTTTCATTAATGAAAACTATTGCTCAAACACACTTGAATGTTGGTGCAAATTTATACCAATCTTTAAATGTCTTTTGTAACTCATTTAGTGTGTAATTCATGCATTCTGCCGTGTTATCAGTATTATACATTTTTGATAAAATGATGTAAACTTGAATGTTTTTTGTTTGTAAAACTGTTGCTCATCTATGTATAATAAAAAACCCACTTGTTAGAGAATTTGGTTTTGATTTAGGTAGACCCGTGCATGTACTGAGAAGAAAAACTTTTTCATTAACATGTGAATGTATTATTACGTTCAAAGATATCATTCTGAATGCACTGGTGGTCAAACTTGTCTTCACATACCTATTTCACGTAGTAAACAATCAATTTGGTTTTTCATGGAATGAGCAAAGGGCAAGGTAATTATGATTAGTTAATCGAATTTGCGGAAATTATTTTTTGAATGCATATAATGGCATAACGTAATTCAATGACAGTATAAAGGCTTTGTACTTTTCCCAACCAAATTCTATAATTCATGGGTTGACGTCAATGTTTCTCAAGTCAAAATAAATTTTATGGCGCTGAAGTATTGTTTGGGAGAATCTTTGATGTAGAGAGCTATGAGCCTTTTAGAGGCAGAGCAAACCATAACAGAAGCAGTAAGAAGCTGATTGTTTCACTGCAGGCTGTTTCTTTCCCTGGAAATAATTTAAAGGTTTTAAAATTATTACAATGAACAGGTAGAAGGCGGCAAGTAGAAAAACAATGGTTTCTTATGATCAGTTTTCATCCGTAACAGGCTGTCGATAGAAGGAAGTTAAGTGCAAGGCAGATGAATTCAGAGTTTGATGCTGGCACTAAAACTTGTCTATCGCAGAAAATTATATACAGACAACGTAATCGCAGAAGGTTTTATAAAAAGAATTCAAGGTGTGTCAAGGCCATAATAAAAGAGCGACAAAATGAATGCGTGCGCTTAACATCAGAACTGGATCCAACGACTGTGTGAACCCCTTCTCTTTCACTGAGAATTCAAGTTCAGTTTAAAATCCAACTGTGAACGCATTTACATTTAGAGGCATCTAGGAACAAGAAATATGCTCATCAACATTAGTAAATATGACCATTACGGCTGCGTAGATGCGATGATACGGGGAGAAACAATGATTACTATACATTTGCTAGAGAATCTGCGTCTTCTTAGGGGTATAGAGATGAAGTTTTATAATCCTTTGCAAGGCTTTAAGGAAGAATATGCGAACTTGTAGGGTTTCCCTTATTTTGCATAACAAATATTTTAAGTTTGATACCTTTCCTAAAATTCTTATTTTTCCCTCGCATTTCCTCGCCAGGATGTGAATTTAAAGTTAAGTGAAGCGAGTATTTAAACGGGTGAATCTCTCTGAGTTTAGTCAGAGCGTGTTTTCGCTATCCAGCGCACGTTTCGTTTCTGACCTTGCTGTGTACGCCCCGTGGCCATTTCAAATAATCGTCACGCCTGTCAGATTTGTGAGTCAACCTAAGTTAGCCATACTTTAACGTGCTAATCAAGCATAATTCTATTTAGACCTGAACTGATTTGTATAATCACGTTCAAGTTCCGTCGTAAGTAGTCAGTGTTATTGTAAAGCACAAATTACGTGCCCTTCTATTCTTACTTAGACTTAATAAAGGGTTATTGTCACTCTTCTTCTGTGTTGGTAAAATTTCACGCCTGTGCGAGAATTCGCCAGGCTCATTAGTAGGATCTAGCTTAGTTTATGTAGAAAAGAAGAGATAGAGCTTACAAACTGATTTTTTTATGGATGATAATACGCATTCCCATCAAACAAATCTAGTCTATAAATTTCTTGAAACCGAATTCAATGAACGAATAAACTGACAAGTCAAATCTCTTGGTATGAATCCTATAGGAAACTTATGGGACATCCCTGAAAGAGCTGGTGCGCAGCGAAATTCTTCTCCTACAGCACTCACTTCTTGAAGATACAATGGTCGAGGGGCGAATCTTACTAAGTCTAATGAATTAGCTTATAGAAAGCATAGAATCCTCATTATACTATCCCGAGAGGGCCAGATGTCTTTTAATTCAGAAATCTACATTTGTTCCAGAAGTATTCACTTTAGTCTAGACTTTTGTTGTCACATATTATTTAAATTTTATTTATTTAACTATGCAGTTTGAGTCGTATGCACTCACAAGGGGATTTTATCAATTTATCTGTTATGATGCTCTATATCAGCCTAAATAAGTTCGTTAAGTTTTTCTGAAATGTTTCGAAATATCAGGGATATGTAAGGATAATTTTAAACGCTGATGTAGTTGAAGAAGAGTTTTGAATAATCATGAAGAGATGTCATTCTATATAGTTTTTTCATGGAGGTTTCTTAGCAATCCAAAAAGAATATTATGGTAACAAACGCCATCTTGTAATATTATGCTGTATTATTGCATCAGTATTAAATATGAATGAAAATTTTTAAACTACCTAAATTGTGAAATTTTCACATAATTAAATGAGAATTATGTTCGTAATTATTTATGTAAATGCTATTGATTTATTCAAGGTAGCTTTATGCACATTTTGGGATAGATTAGGGAGACCTACTAGACTGCTTTTATTATATAGGTAGCCAGTTTCTCCTAGATCCTTCATGAAAACGGCCTACCAGCGGCCGAGCGGTAAAGACGCTGAACACTGGTAGTTCGGTCCCGAGGTTCGAATCCCGCGAACGGGCTGGCTGCATGGGCGTTTTCGTGGTTTTCCCCATGTGTAACGTATATACGAGCCAGTTTCCCTGAGAAAGTCCTCCCTTTAGGCAGATGGTCCTCGTGTGCTTTGCCATAATTGAATAACCTAACCTAACCTAACCTAACCTTCATGAAAACGATTCTCTTTAATAGTTAGCTGTTAAGAAATTTGCATGAATAAGTAATTTCGTAAAAAGATTGTTTTATTTTGATATTATTTTGGAAATTTTTCATGAAGATTTTGCTCGTTATACTGGCTTTAAACTACATTATGCAGTTTGTTCTGTTTTCCGCATTATCACTTTCTAAATTCTTCATTTCAATACGTGTTTCAATATTGTTTAAAGATTTACTTTATATTTTTTGGACAAGTTTCTTTTATTGTTATTGTAAAATGCACAATTCACTTTTGTAGAAGTGTAACAGCATTTGAAGGTAAAGAAAACAGAAGTTGAAGAGTAAGCATTAAAAAATAAGCTAGGCTATCGTATTTCTCCCTAATGGTCACGAAACTGTCTCTGAATTAAATAATTACTTTTATGCATTTTACAGCAGTAAAAATATTAAGGAAGTTGCCAAAATACATAAGTTACAATGAGCTGGATGAGCTTTCTAGAAAAGGTTATGATAATGAAAATTTTAAAATCGGAATTTTCCAAGATCTTTGAATCTTCACATACTTTACGTTGTGCTCACATATATCATCCATTCGCCTTGGAAACGATGGCGTTGCAAAAAGCATAAGAATTTTGTTTTCTACACAGTTTCACATACAGCCCGTTATCATAGTGTCAAAATCTCTTTCAAGTTTATCAATTTCAAACTGGGTAACAAATGGAGCAAATTAAAAGCAATAAACGTACCTTAATTTGAATCATAAATTCATTTTTTAAGTAAGTTTTTTTTCGAAATGAATTAAAATATATTTATTTTACGATATATTCAGCTGATAGTTTTTATAAACATTTGCAACATTATTTTAAATAATAAAATTTATTTCTAACATTTTATAATACGTAACTGGCAAATCTTTTTAACCATGCAAAGATAAATGTAATAGAAGGTTTAAAAAGTATCCTGTAAAGTACTTGATTAATCGTTCTTATGCGTAATGAGTGTTACTTGTTAGCATCAACAAGTGTGATTGCTATTCCTTTAACAATGCGGGTAAGTACTAATTTTGTTCTGCAGTACTTACTAGATATCGTGGCATTTAAAAAGTGCTTCTGATTTAGGCTTTCATTAACATCTCTAAGTGCGAAATGAAAGGTAATATTTACAAAGATTAAGTTTATGATGTCTCAAAGTTTAAGAATATTTTGTGATCATCAATCCGAAACAATACTATAGAGTAGGGAAGAGGACAGAGAGGGAGAGAATCCTTTTAACCTTAATCCTTTTAAAGAAGGTGTTTGACTGAGAGCTTATGATAGGCTGCTGCATTATAGCTTACACAATATTCTTGCAAATGCAAACATGCAAATGCTTTATAGTTATAATTTTCTCACAATATTCTTATAAATACTAACTGTTGGTGAAAGCTGAAACTAAAAAAAATTCGTCACTTTGATAAGACTTTAGGTGCAAGTCTTACTGAGGTAAATCAATTTGCTGATTTTATGTGATTTTTTAAAAATCTGTCTAGATATATGAAGCACACTGTGTGTGTGTGTGTGTAATTAGTATACTTATGAATGAACGTGGAAAATTATATGTGGCTGTGTTCTCAAGTAAATTATTTTCAACGAAACACTCTATTTGCCCTAAAGAGCATTTTTGATAGTGTGATTAACGTTTCAACTGTATACTAAATTTTTGACACAACTGGAAGCCTTAGTTTCAGTCTTTCTATTAGATTTATTATTAGATCATTAGATACTATTAGATTATTTATTATTAGTTTATCAGATTACTTACAATTAGATTATTAGAGTCTATTATTATATTTCTGTTATTACATTTCTATTATTAAATTCTTTCATTATTTCCATTAGATTTTAATTATATTTAATTATATCAGTAGATAAACCATAGAGAGTTTACTAAAAAGGTATATTTGCTGATTTTCTGGAGTAAAGATAGGCAGCTTAGTCAATTCTGCAGTCATTAGAAAGTGCATTTCTGAATGCAAAATCAAAATACTTTCAATTTAAGAATATACTCGAAGTATGCATATATTCAGAGTCGAAGATATAAGAGTAGACAGGCAGAGGTGTAGTATAATAATTGCATGGAATGATTTCAGGACTCAAACTCAGCCGGTAGTTTTGAGAAAAATCATAATTTCAGTTGGAACAGAATGAAGTCTCAAGATATTCTCCGGTTACTTTTTTTATAACTGAACCACAGTATTAATAGAAAATTCTGCTTTTACACGCAACATTTTATTTATGAATGATATTGGTACTAGATCCTGAATGTATGTCTCACTTTTCCTATAAAGAGCAAAATACCCCGGAAAAGTTGAGCTGCTGAGGAAGAAAATCCCATCTCGAAATTCGATCTCTAAAAAAAAAAAAAAAAAAAAAAAAAAAAAAAAAAAAAAAAAGCTGCTTTTATTTCTCAGAAATATGGCGTTTTGTCTAATAGAAAAAAATGAAAATATTTGCATTCCATGAAGTTATATTTCTTAAACGACCCAATTTTATATCTCGAAATTCATGCTCGATGCCGAATTTGTGGAATTTTTAGATTTTTTTTAAGTGAAAATAGATTGTTATGTAGCTGGGTGAGAACAACAGCTCAAAAGTTACACAAGGACTTCTTGAAAAAATGCAATGGATTTTTCTTGCTTTTTTAATTGTATTGATTCACTGCTCTGTCATGAAGTTCTTAGTGCACTGCCAATTTTAAAATGGTTGTTTCCTTTCGCGGGTTAGCTTGGCAAAAAATTAGTCGAGAACGAATTGGCGACTTTTTGGAACGGGCTGGGGTAATCAGAAAGTATTAATAAATTTAGTTTTTTAATATTTCCATTTATATTATTGTCTAATGTTTCATTTATTACTGTTAGCCGAAAGGGGCAATTTGCCCAGAAAGATTATTAATTTCGTTTTGGCATTTTGCGTCGTCCACTATAAAACAGTGCTTCACTTTTCAAATTATTGCCACCAAATATTAGTGCCCTGCATTATATTTAAAAAAATTAAATAATGAAAAATCTGCAGAATGTATGCATGTTTCTCGCACTCTGAGAAAACAACGGTATATAGAGATATCAAATTTTGAATAACGTAGTCCTCCTCTCTAATATGAGCATCTGGAAACCCAGATTTGGAATTTGGAATTTATTTTATTATCTACTTCATATTTTGTAAAGCATTCATGTGTTTTTGATTTGTGTGAAAAAGCTCCTTTGGGCGTAATGTAAGCTCCAAAAGCGTTCAGATCTTTTTTTAAACATTTTTATTTATTTTTTCCCCCTTCCCGAGAGTCCGGTACTTCTAATATTAGAAATTATATCCTGATGTGTTTAGGCATAGACTTAAGAGATAAGCAGAAAGAAGAATGGACATCCGAACTGTGAGAGAAACAAAGATCACAAAAACTGTTAGCTGTTAGTAAACAAAAACTGTTGTAAAAAAAACTGAAAGCTTTGAGAATTTATATTACGCCCAAAACGGCGTTTTTTTTAATGTTTTGTGTTCTACCCTTACTTATTAAATATCATGTTCTTCGCACTTAAACCATAAAATTCAATTCAACAGCAATATCACACAATAATTAAAAAGAACACAGTATCTTTAGAACTTCCGATACACAGTCTAGCGCGTTTAAGATAATTTTTTTTCCCGTACAGTGTTGCCATTGCTGGCTTTGAAATCGTTGAGTTTCTTAATCAAAAATGCGTTAAAGGTTTACAAAATTTGAAATAGATAATAAAACAAGTTCGAAATTAAAAATTCCGCCTTCCAAGTGCCTATGCTCGGTTGGAAGACTACGTTATTCAAAATTTGATGGCTCTAGGGTACCTTTGTTTTCCCACAATAGAGAAATATTCATGCAGGTTCATCATTATTCAGTTTCTTTAAATATAATGGATGGACATAATATTTGGTGGCAACAGTTTGAAAAGTGAATTGACGCAAAATGACGTTTAGAAATTAATAGCCCTTCTGGGTTAACGCCCTTTGGGCTAAAAAAAGGCTAGGAAGAAAAGCTAGTGAAGGAATGCAATCAAACTAAGTAGAGGAAACGTCAGAGATGTATAATAGAATATGTGAAAAAAAAACCCATTTATTCCAGCTAAAGTTGGGAAGTAATTATTATTATGATTAGTAGTTTAAACATAAATAGCCGACTGACGTTGACAGAACGTGAAAGAGAATATATTCACAATTAGATATCGAAGTTTTAAAATATAATTTCATATTATGTAAAATACATTGAAATAAACACTTGTGTTTTTCTTTCTTCATTTTTTTTCAATTAATTTTTTCTTTTTCTTTTTTTTTTTTTAATTGAGCGTTATCGTTGAACTTGTCGCTGAATAAATATTCACTTCACTAACACAAGTTTCACCACTAGATGACGCTAGTAGACGATGGATCTTTATCATTAGTTTTGTGTAAGAAATACTTTTTTATTTTTACATTTATTTAGCAATTATTATTCCTGACCAAGTATCTGAACGTTACAAGGGGAATTTAATGATTTTAGATATTTAATATCATTTTAAATATACCTTATAAAGAAATTATGAAAATTTCTGACCCATATAAAGAAAATACTTCGAATATTAATGCTGATATCAGTTCTTTTTATTTATAATACATTTCAGCTAAGATGCAGAATACTACCAAATAAATAAATAAAAAAATAATAATAAAGCGTAAGATTGACGTTTAAGTCTACATGCAAGCTTTCATTGGGAAAAGAGGGACGTAATTTTCAAAGTAAAAATATATGCTATGCAAATTCGAAAACGATTTTTTTTACAACATACGGACAAAAACGTCTTGACACAGATGCATTAGAAAAGGAGGTAAAACTGGAATTGATATCAGCAAAGCTTATTACTATATAGATGTTCGTGGTAATCAAAAAAAGATCAAAAATAAATCAAAATCAAAATTTTTTAAAAAAGAATATCTTTTTAGATGAAAATAAATGTTGAGTTAAAAAAAATAAATACATAAAAAAAAAGTTTTCCTAGTCTTACTTTAAAGGTTTTAATTTACTTATTTATTAGTTTTATTAGATTACACATAAGTTCATTTTTTACCTTTTTTTTTTCAAATCTTGAAAGAAATAGTAAAAAGATATTTTTCTACATAAAATAAAAAAGTGATATTATTTAAGAATTTTAACAAAATATTAAATTACTCAAAACATTGAAAAGTTCAATCATAACATTCTGTGGAACTGTGTATTCTGCAGAATGCTACTGGAATGCTAGAACTATTGATAGTGGCACCTGATGAAGATGCCTTGAAAATCAAAATGTAATTGAATGATATAAAATTCAAAGATGGGCCAGAAAATGCGAAGGATGACCCTAGAAGCGAGCAGCCGAAAAGCAACTGTGACGAACGTTAACATTAATAGAGTGCAAGATGAAAATTTATCCGCCAAATGATTAATTATGAGATCGCCACATGAAGAATTACAGATTAATGGGGGGGGGAATCTGACGAGGCCAATACATGACCTCAGTAGTAGCGAGCTTTAAGTAAACTATCACTTCCAGCTGATCATTTGCAAATAAAATCTAATTTGTTTATAAACTCTACGGCTCACTGTTAATTGTTAATTACAAATACTACTGATTTTTTATTATTCTATTCTTCCATCCAGTGGACATTGGTAATTATACGTGCTCACGTACACTTCCGTTCTTATGCTTTGACTTGAAAATATCGCATCGATTGTTGTATATCCTCTGGTCATACAGTGTTTCGGATTCACAAATCAGTGACTTGAATAATCACAAAAGTTTTAAAAGCAGCATGTCTTCAGAATTCCCGATAGAGTGTGTGTTGCCGTACGCTTCTTTTTCAGCCTTTCTTCAGTTTATGATATCAGTGTTTAGTTTTCATAATAATATGACCAACATTTTCATCTGTCATTTTAGCCTTATTTATTTAACATCACTTTTTTATCACTTATGTCAGATAAATTTCGAAAAAAATCACAGAAATCTTTTAAAACCAGTACACCTTTAGAATTCTCAATAAAGTATAAATTGTAACCATACTTTTTTATATTGCTATGTTATTTATATTTGCTATATTATTTCTTTAAAATAATAAATAGCAATAACATTTTGTGGCAGCGTCTTTTTATTCTAAAAGTGATTCGGCACAAAAGTGAAATGAACACAAAATTGAGGATTGAGGACCTTTAATTGCTTCGCAATGACAACTCGTCTTTATAAAGAGCTTATTCTCGTTGTTTCAGCATAATTCTAAGAATACACTTAATGCTTGCGAATGTAATATGCTGCTCTCAGTCACGTATCTATTTTAAATACCGAATTTGAGAAGTTTTGAACTATCTTGTAATAAATTCTTTTTACGAAATTTTGTTCAGAGCTTCAAGTGAAATACCACTTTCGATTTATCAATTTTAGCCAAAATCTAATACGTTGTTCCCATTCATATCAAAGTCTTAAATACTACTGAAAAGTTTTCAATTATATTTTAATAGAATTTTTTATCAGAAACCAGTACGAGCTTTCTTTAAAACTGTTAGGGTTATCACGGATGAAAAAATCGTCACACAGACACACGTGCAGACACCATTGTAAAAAGAGTAAAAGCGCGTTGTTGGTATATTTCGTCTTTATTCACTGAAAACTCGCTATCGAATTTTTGGACCGAAAACATTACCTCCCTTACCTATGTATATATAGGTTGGCGGAAGGTAATAAAATAGAGCGTGCTTTTTTTTCTCTTTAGCGGAGCCGTCATGTTTATGCACGTATCTTGGGCTCAAAGTCCCGCTGGTAAACAGGCTAGTGTAAGCAGGCCATTAGTCGAGTGAAGCACCATCGCCGGTTGCACAGTTTTACCCAAAGTCTAATCAACTTTTTATGTGAATGTAGAAAGCTTAAATACGGAAAATAGAAATTTTCGGAAGTTTCATGTAAGAGTTATTGAGGAAGGAAAAATCGTCACACACATACAGACACATAGACAGAAAGACATGACCTTAAAAATAGTCAAATTACGTTCTGGAGACCCTAACTCATGCTTATACACTGAAAACTCATTATGGAATTTTTGAATCGAAAACATTACCTCTTTTACTTAAATTACTTAAATACTCCTTACTTTAAATAGGTTGGCGCCAGGTAATTCTTAACTGAAGAGACGGGGCATGATAAAGATTTCTGTGAAATCTCTACCTTTAATTCACAGCCACAGTACGCTGCTTGTAAGAAATGTTCTGGCATAATCAGTGATTACCCAGTTAGATTATCCACCTAGTCACCTGATTTTAGGCGTTGTAATTATTGGAATTTCCCAAAATTACAAACTTTGTTTAAGGGACAAAAATTTTCTAAAATAAGAGATATCCAGCATAACAGGAGACTGATTCTCAAAAGTATTGAATAAAATGAGTTCCAAGCCTGCTTAAACAAATGGAAAGCTGAATAAATCAGTACATAGATGCACAGGAGAGTGCTTTGAAGTCGATAGTATTCACATGTGTATTCTTTAAAGGCGCACTGTATTGTATTTAAATATTATACCTTGTAATTAATAAAAAGATTCAACTGTTATATAATGAAATACATATAATAAATAAATTGTCCTGGGCAGTTGCAAAGCCTGGTGACCATATCGATGAACTCGGGTTCGAATCCTTTAAAAGGCACACATGTTTGTAAATGCTTAAGGGAATGGAGGCAACTAAAATCTTTCAAGCAGAAATTCTCAAGATGTTAGTAATAGTTGAAGCCAGAGAACGAGACGTTTGGATTCCGTTTCCCAATTACGTATTTCCTTGGCAGAAGGGTTACTTGCTAGAAGGCCTAAGAGTATTCTCGATCAAAGTCAGGATGAAACTAGAGAAATCTTTCTATCATCTAAATTACCTAAGAATTCAAAACAATCACAGGAGTTTTCGAATGCAGCCATGATGTTTCATGAAATGTTTTCCGGGGGATGTACGCCTGGACAGGAGGAGAAGAACAAATTTATTATAATTTTCACTTTTTCATAACTCAAAGTATATATATATGCAGTTCAAATTAAATTTGTTTAGTGATATGATACTATTTTAAAAGCAAAAGGCGTAATCATACGTACATTTTATTTCCAGCTGTGTTTGCCGTTACGAATACGTAATAACGTTTTATTAAAGCATTCTTATTTACTATTTATACAACTTGAGGGGTATTAATTGCCTAATATTTGTTTTAGCTTAAAAATAATACCATTAGATCCTATATGTGCCTATAATGTCTTATATAAAGCTAATGTGAATATTATTAATAAATTAATTAATATAAGTTGAGTGGAATTCGTGTAAAATTTATTCAGATGTAATTTTAAACTGATGCATATATACGGACTAGAACGTTAACTGAGATTTATTCAAGATGAATTTTATAGATGTTTATGTTTATCTTAAATCATTAACAAGTTTTTCTTAAGTTCGACTCCGTTCT
>KK119341.1:230885-282398 GCA_000611955.2 Stegodyphus mimosarum | reverse complement strand
TCGAGGAGGTCGGGCGTAGAGGTGGAGCTAACGGGTCAGATCATCGAAGAGCCAATGGCGTAGCTGGAAAGAGAGTGCATTTCCAAGCAAGTCAGGCATTGGAGGGTGGGAGGGGTTACGTTGAATACTTAATTTTAATGTAAGGTAATGAAAGAAATGGGAACATGGAGTGAAAAACATGGCAGGGATTAAAAAAAATTAAGGTAATAATTAGTAACAGTAAAGCTAAGTTTACTGAATTAGTTTAAGCGCAAAACGACCGCACCATGTCGTTTTGGTCAGTGTATTTATAATTCATAAGACGAATTGCAGTATTATTTACTTTGCTGTTATTTTTGAAGAATTCTTCTCAATTTTTGCGACACAGTTGCTGATTTTGTTTACATTCAGTTCATTGTGAATTGCATCGTTCCTCAGATACCATTGGCAATTAGCTATTTATCTCAGTGTAACATTTTGAATTTGCTGTATTTTTTCCATTTTTGAATCACATACAAAAACCCAGACGGGCCGCAACATGGTCTTATACACGAGTACCTTGTTTTCTATAGAGAGAACGGAGTTTCGGGAAATTAAGGGGTTGAGTAAAGCTTTAGTACCCCGAAACGTATTTAAAATATATGTAATGGATGGGGCCCATGTGAGTCTTTGGTCTAAAATGACACCAAGGTATTTCACTTGCGTGTCCCAGGAAATACTAGTATTATACATACTGAGACTGATATTTAATGTAACATGAAAGACCTCGGAATTCGAAGCATCTCTGAAAAAATAGTGTTACAGTCCAATTAACATTGAGATAAAGCAACCTGGCGATTGTTTTGGCTGCTATATTTGGTGAAAAAGCGCCGAAAAGCGTCAAGCTTGGAGTTCATTTGGAGCCATTTTGGTTCGAGCCATGTGTAACTTTAACTGTGTATGCCTTCCAACTATTTCGAGAAATCGAAGGTACTGGAAATCTTTCGGCGAAAGGGAAAACTAATGGTCGGAGAGAGCACCAATTTTTCTAGAGTATTGAAAAATCACCGTGCTAGCTAACGCATTTGAGGCTCTTTGCAGTACCTTGTGTTCAACGTCCTTAGTACATTCGTGCTCAAAAAACAAAAACGAACGTTAAAAGCAAAGGTACGAATGTAAAAAGGGGAATTAAAATCATACAGTTTACACATGAAGTAGATGTCGTATTGTCCAATGCAAATAGGCAGCCAAATTTAGCATAAAACGCAACCCTGCAGTTACACCACAATGTCTTAAAAAGGGGCATACCAGACCTATGCTTAGTTCGCAAGCAGCGGTAGTTCCGTGTAATCCGAGATAGCAAAGCGAAAGACACGAGCCAAAAATACCATCTGTACGATGAATTGCGTTAGAGGGTTGTCGGGATGTTGCAAGTTGGTGCAAGACAATCCGCTGTTGCGAGAAAGCTGAATGTCTAAATGTGCATCATAATGTCATCAATAGGCTGTGGAATCGTTACCAAATGGGTCAAAAAATTATAACCGTAGATAAAATTATAAGACGTGGATCTGGACGCTGGAGGTTTACTACAACAGCAGACAATCACTTCCTGTCGATATATATAAGACGTCTGGATCACGAACAGCACAACAGCTGGAGTCGCTTCTCTCTGCTGCTGTAAGACGGCCCATATCTCATCAAATTGTATCCTGCCGACTGTGTGAAGGTGGCCTGTACGCCCGAAGACCTGTGGTTTGTTTTTTTTTGCCCCCATCGCATTGCAGAGCCCGGTTGAATTGGGTCCGTCATCGCAGCTGGAAAACAAAGCGGTAGGGCTACGTTCTTTTTGCGAATGAGTCTCGATTTAACATCCAGAAAGATTCCCAAAGGGTAATGATATGGCGAGAGCCACGGACTCGCTATCGGGCTCCAAATCCTGAAAGAGACCATCACAGAACAGGAGGCTTACTTGTATGGCCTGGAGTAGCAACGAACGGCTGCACCGACCTCTACATGATTCCCCGTGGTTCCGTCACAGCCATCTGATATCGCAACGAAATCCTACACCCCTTTGTGCGTTCTTTTGTCGCTGCAACGGGTACCGACGCGATGTTTATGGACGATAAGGCCCTCCCGCATAGAGCTTGAGTTGTGCGAAGTCATGTGGAGCGTGAATCCATTCCATATACCCATGGCCTGCTAGATTACTGGACCTGAATCTCATAGAGTTAGTGAGGCACATGCTGGGACGAAGGATAGTATGTTGCAGTGTATCACCATTCTCCTCCCCAGCTCCGACACGCATTACTTCAGGAATAGGCGCTACTGCTACAACAAGAGATCAACAACGCTGTTATCAGCGTGTCTCGCTGTTGTCAAGTATGCATTCCAGACAGGAAGGTATCATACCCGTTATTAGCGGGATGTTTCTATTGCCCATTTTTCCAAGCCATTTAGTCTTTCGTGATATGATGGTTATAATGCACGTGTTTTTGTATGTCGTTGCTTTACTGTTTGCTATGTGGTCTAGTAATGCCACACCAACTTCTTGGATTAATTTCATGCCTATCCATTAAATAGGTTTTGTTTTATCCCGTATTTTGCCGTTGTTGCTTATTTTTTGAGCAGGAGTGTAGTTTGAAGTTGTAACTACTGATTGTGCTCTGTCATATTGAGAAGAGTTATACGAATACTTTTGCGTGAAAAGTTCCAAAACTGTAAAGTATTCCTGAAAAAAAATTTTCATCACGTTTTCATCGGTTCTACGAGCAATCAATCCATTTTGAACCCGTACACACGTAACAACATATTTACGATGAATAGAGCCTTGTCTGTCCTGGACAGTGCTAAGAGAGGACAGCAGTGATGCAAGCTGGAATCCTAATGTTTCCCACACATGTTCTGTCGGAATTAAGTTCGGAAAATAGAGGGCCACTCCATTCGGTGGATTCAGTACAAAACTATAGGGACGACCATTATCGTTCCTTAGAGGGACGTTCTTACCAGCTGCACCCCTAAACAATTTAGAGCACAAGAATCAAAAATCATATTTATGTATAATTCAGCATTCATAGTTACTCTTGTAAAAAGAGGTAGGACAATGCAGTTATTCAAAATGATGCCCGCCCATACCTTGATTCCACCGACTTTGTACCGATGCCTTTCAGGGATGTTTTCAGACATACTACGGATATTTTACTTCCTCAAAATTGCAACACGCATGGAATCCCTTTCCGAAGAAAAATGAAACTCATTAGTCAAAAAGAAATCGGCTCTAGTCCGAGTGTCTTTAACCACAACGATCTCTACACCACTGCAATCTGGAATGTTTTGCGGCCTAAGTTAGTGAAGCACAAGTAGTACGTTTCCTTGCATACAGCCCACTTTTATGCAATCTGTCAGTCAGGTGTATGCGGGTAGTCGAGGTTTTGTAGCTGCGGCGAGCCCGCCTCCAATCTGAGCTGACGACAATTATCTACACTCATGTCCATAAATTAAGGATAATGCAAAATCAGGCAAAGGAAGAGTTAGAAGCAAAACAAATCTGACTTATTTGTAAACCTTATTTATTAAACAAAAGGTAAAGAGCAAAAAAAAAAGATGCTACATGTTTGATATTATAAAAAAAATAGCGATTTTTTCTCCCTGGAGCAAATTACAAAAAAAGCCTATTTACAAAAAACCAATATTACATGGTTGGTATGATTGTTAATACATTGCAATACAGTCCGTACAACGCCTAGGCATGCTGAGTATCAAATTATTGATCTGATCTTGGGGGATATTACGCCACTCAAAAAGCAATGCTCTCCGAAGTTCCGGTAGACATGTAGGAGGAGGTTGACGGGCTGCACCTCGTCGGCCAAGCATGTCCCCACACGTGCTCTACTGGATTCAAGTCCGGTGAGAATGCTGGCCGGTCCATGCGGGTGATATCCTCCGATTGAAGGCATTCGCTTACGATGTTTGCACGGTGAGGACGGGCGTTGTTATCCATAAACAAAAATTGTGCGCCCATGGCGCCCCGAAACAAACGTACATGTTGTTCCAAAATGACGACCCGATAGATTTGGCTTGCGATGGTTCAAATTTGAACATGCATGTCAGTTCTGGAACCCAGAATAATTCTACCCCAAACGAGCACTCCTGCACCACCGTAACGGTGTCGTTCAATGATGTTTTCTTGGTAGTAACGGGTACCTGGAGCTCCCCATATGAACGTCTGGTGAGAATCAGACTGCAAGCTAAACCTGGACTCGTCTGAAAACATCACACAAGCCCACTGTTGCGTTGTCCACAATGCGTGCTCTCTACACCGGGCTAACCGCAGGCGATAGTGAGTTGCAGTAAGTGGAACGCATCTGACAGGTCTACGAGCATATAGACCAATCTGCCCTAAGCTTCTGTACACGGTCTGCCTTGAAATTGTCGTACCAGTGGCTGAAGAGAACTGACGAGACAGGCCTGAAGCGGTGCTCCACCTGTTTCTTTTGGCAGTTAACTGCCAAATACCGGTCCTCATTCGGCGTTGTTACTCTGGGGCGACCTATGCTATAACGTCTACTCACATTACCATCATCTTGGAATCGTTGCCAAAGCCTGGAGATGACACTCTCGGCAATTCCAAGTTCGTCTGATAGTTCCAGTTGGGTACGCCCACATTCCAAACGGCCCGATAATTCTACCACGTAAAAATCATCCAAATGCGTCTTTTGTGTCTTAACTATTCGGTTATTGCACTGAAATGCTTATACAGCGCCTGCGAACAATTTCACTTCTTTGCCTGTATTCCTTATATATGATTCTCTTACACTCTCGTCATTGTGACGTACCACCGGTGTCATCTGGTTACTTCCTAAAATTTGCATATGATTCTTGAAGATGTGTGTAGTGATTTTACAGGTGATATATTTATTTTAGAGTTCGATTTCCGCGTGACTCCGAATTATCCTTAATTTATAGACATGAGTGTATTTCGTCAGTTATCTATCGTTGCAAATAACGGTCCTGAACGTATCTTGAGGCGCAATTTTGTCCTTGATTCGGAAATGCATCAGCAGTGTCTTTAAACTGATTCTAGATTCCTGAAATAATGGTTTTGGCTACGTTTAGGTTTTTACGTAACTGTGTCAGTGTACATCCTGCTTTCATTTTTCAGATCGCACTCGAATTTTTTTAAAAGGCTTCTTAACAACATGTTCCCCATTTGACATACTAAAACATTATTCAGCTACTGATACAACTCTTGAAATCAGAATTTGAAGCAACTTCTTGCACTCCTTTCTACTTGTGCCGAAAGAAAGGAAGCAAAAATTTTCATATTTATGTAGCGCCGAAAATAGAGACTTGAGGCCTCTGTACAAGAGATGGTAATGGGATCGCCCCTCTTTATTGATTCTCACAAATTTAGTAACTTTTTTTCTACTAGTTATGGTTGATCATTTACTTAATAATTAAAGAGCTTTATACACTTTAATCGAATGAAAAACCGTTCGTTAAATGCTTCACTGATGTATGCTTTATATGCTATTTTTGATTCATGTTTAATCAGGTTAAACCAAAAACAACATGAAATCTAAAGCTATTTGACTTCATACAGAGCCTAATATGAAACACATGCGATGTAATTAAGGTAAAGTGTTTAATGACAAATTATTCAATATACATTATTTTTACATTTAAATTACAAACTATCTGTTTTCTAAGTGCCAAGAATGCTAACTCATTAATTATTCATAAAGGCTAATTTTTTGGGCTCAGTTACTCTCATTTCCGAGCAAAGCGAAACTGGCGAGCCTTTCTTGTCCCATACCGCTCCCCAAAAAATTTTTATAATTTTCAGTTTTGAGAATGACCATTCAGCCTTAGTTTCGTTCACAAGAACAGTTAAGTACATGATGCATTCTATGCATTCAATAGATAAACCCGAATGAATGAAAACTCTGGTTGAAGTGAAATCTGATTTACTGTCAACAATTCTGCTAATCCTTTGACGTTATTGGCCCCACCAGCGGTCGAGCGGTAAAGTCGCTAAACACTAGTAGTTCGGTCCGAGGGACAAATCCTGCGAACGGGCTGGATGAATCGGTGTTTCCTTGGTTTTTCTCATGTGTAACGCATATGCGAGTCAAAATTTCCTCAGGAAGTCCTCCATGAAGGCATCCTTCCTCTTAGGCAGATAGTCCACGAGGCTTTGCCGTAATCATATAACCCAAACCAAACGTTATTAATTTTTTGAAGCTTCTCTTCAAATATCGCCTGGGATGGAAATGCTGATGACACATTCTCTGGAAGCTTCGTGCAAAATCAACTGCTTTGCCGTGGATCACTTTTTTTGTTTGTTTTCATAAGAAATTTATGTTGACTTAATTTTCAAGTATCAAGAACATTTGTCATATCTTGGAAACAATGATGAAGCTGAGTGCATAAAATATCTATCATTGCGTTAAACACAGTTACCCTAAAATAAGATTCTGGATCTTTTAATCGCTCATCTTCGCATAATTCATCATAATGTTTTTTTCACTTTTCTAACCTTACTCTAGCAAAACTCATTAACTATTTCCCAAGGCTCAAAGATCTCTGAAGCGATAGCTCCAAACTTTCTTCGAATTTCGGTAATTTTAAGAAAGCCATTCTTCGCTATTCGATATGTTAATAGTAATACATCTACTGTTTCAGATTGCAAAGACTTTGAAATATTGTTTAGGAATGCTAAAACTTCGCATTGCATAACCAAGAGTAAGACAAAGTGAAATGTTTCCAGTGCTTTTTCTTTAGTTGTATCGCGTAGTAATTTTCCTTTTTTTTTGGTTGGTAAGAATGATTCAATGTTCCTTGCTTTTTTGGCTAATTAAATTGCCTTGGAATTTTGGTAATTTTAAGAAAGGTAGTCTCTGGTAATCCATATGTTGATAATAGATCTACGGTTTCAGATTGCAAAGATTTGAAACATTGTTTAAGAATTCTAAAACTTCGCATTACATAACTTAGAGTAAGACAAAGTCAAGTGTTTCCAGTGCTTTTTCTTCAATGTATCGCTTAATTACTTTAGTTGCTTTGTTGGACAGTCAGAATGATGCGGTTGAGACATTTCATCCCATCATGAAATTTATGCTTAAAGCTATACACTGCATGATATCTGCAAGTCTAGCGAGTTTGGTTTAGGATTTTTATCTGATCGTGTAACATGTTCGATCCGATGATCGATCTGAGTGGATGGTGCAACATTTGGGTATGACACTATCCACTTTGGTATATTGCTTTCAGTTTTTCCCAGTGAACATGCTATGATCAGAACAGCAATATCCATTTTGGAATATTTCGAAAACCTGACAAATTTCTATGTTTCCTTCAATAGCATCTCTTAAAATTAAGATAATGGGCCGCGCAATGTACAAAATAAATATGTGGGTTTTTTCTATTGTGCACCTATACGATGGAGTAATTGCGCACCATCATATCTTTGTCTATGACATTTTATTAAATCCAAACCTTTCTCATGTAGTAATTTCATGCTTTCTTCTTCAAGGCCCTTTGATGATTGACCTTACATTTTCTTGAAACCGATCTTCAGAATGTTTTAATTCAGCAAATTTTCCTGTGTCGTTTTTCACTATTTTTACATAGCCATATACACCATACACCAGATAGATAGCTATCTATAATTGCTGAACACCAGTCACAAGAGCCAATCGCTATACTCCTATCTTATTAAAAATCACACTGCCTTTGTGGCGTTTGCTTCGTCGTTTTACACGTAATGTTACTGCCTCCGATTGCAGGATTCTACAAGAACACTGTTGGTACCGCCTTTTTCCTTGATATTTTCTGATAACTCCTCAGAAACCTCAGATAGCTCAGAAACCTTTCATCTAAGCCGGCATGTATAGTGGCGCCATTTGGTAGCAAGGTTGACATAATCTGATTAGTAATCGGTGCATAAGCAGGTATTACTTTTTTATTTAATTAGAAACAAATTTTTATTTATGATTAGATAAATGGTTTCTCAGCTCTAAATGTGAAAATATAACTATCGTTAGTGAAATTTATTTTTTCAATTTTTTAAAATAAATACAATAATAACAAATCAATACATTTTGCCCCTCAGTTGGGGCCCCTCTAAGTTGGGAGCCTCGGGTTGCGTGCGCTGATAGTAGTTGTGACCCCGTACAGGCCCCCGACGACAATAGGTGCAGGGTCGTGCGCACGACGGCGCCGAGTCAAGAAGGCGACGGGCAGTCATTAAAACAAGCAGTCAGTCTCGCAGCCTGTTTCAACAGGAAAATTTTTTATCTTATTTGAACGCTCCTGTGGATCGACTCAGATGAAACCTGGGAAGCTACTGATTAGGATCTGTACCTAGGCAGTCTCGGCCAGGAGTGTTTAAAATCATTCTTCATAGGACTGGAGTCATCGCCGGTGATGGCTCGTTCAGGTTCAACAGGGATCATATGGTACTGTCTTGTCCCTTCCATTGGGTCTGGTGGAGCTAAATAGTCAGATATTCATGGTTATCCGAGGCGAAACATCCTCGTCGGTAGAGTTAGCGAACTCAGGGAGCCTTTAAACTGCTTGAGGTTTTTAATGGGCCCCTGGAGCCTCAAAATGGCATATTCATAGCCTTCCTTGGTTTCCCTCTGGGGGTTCCTAAAGCCGACGTCTATATACCATAACGTAGTGTTAGGAGGCCGGATTGGTGGTCCGGTCTGCTTTGCAGTGTTTAAGTGACTTCGTTCTGCTGTCCGGGGTTGGGGTCCTTGCTAATGGCATATGTTTTTACCATTCCTCCAGGACGGGAATTGGAAAGTGAGTTGCTGAGTATTCCTGTCGACCCAGTCTTAGCTCGTCGGCTCGACCGATAGGTGAGCGGCCTCTTGCATCGCCTGTAGGGGTTGAGCATTAAACTGTGTTAAGGCAGTCTCAAGCTTGCCAGGTCTGAGTGCCCCTTCATCCTAGCACACTGTATTATTTGACCGAAAGGTTATAACAAAGGCAGGAGACATCTCAATCATGACAAGGAAACAGTCATTGCTTTTCCGAATTAAAAAGTTAACCTATGTTTAACATAATATGTAACTGCACTTACCTTTTTTATGTAGGATAACAATAACAACAAGCAATCACCAAAAAAAATCACCAAAAAAATCACAAAAAAGATAAATGTAGCACAAATTACTACGACTGCAACAATAGACACAAAATAAGGATTGACAATTTGCCGAACGCGTCTATCCTTACATACGCATCGACATCACGTATTTTCGTTCACATATATTTACAAGATCAGCTCAGCTTATACAAAAACTGCAAAAAGCATTCACTAATAAAAATTAAAGCGATGTAAACAGAATAGATCTGCAATAACTGCATGAACTGCAGTTATTGCAACTTTTGGAGAAAATGTAGCATCGCCGGTTGAAATTTCAAGCTATATCGTTGTCAATAGCATAGCGATGTGTAGAAAAGAATTTAGGATAGATCCCTAGATATCAGCCCTAGAGAATTTTTGTACCCTGTTGTAATCACAGTTTGAATCTTGCCGTAAACGACGCGAACAACAACAGTTTATTCGGTACAAACTTATTAGATACTTAAATTAATTTGATTTTAATTTTAAGATAAGAAATAGTGTTAAACAATATACACTCTATAACAAAAAAAAATCGACACACGAAGAAGGAATCATCCGATTACTTTGAAATTTCGTATGCCTAAATGTTTTGATCAAATATGAAAATGATTAAAATTTGGTTTCATTGAATGAATAGTGGGATTTCGAGCACATCGGAACTGCGCATCCAGCAGATGTATATAAGGAGCTGTTTTTGAAGTGTTGTTAAAAATTTCTGTTGCATTGTGATTTAGGATACCTTTCAACGACTGAGAAAATGCTTCAGGTTGGGCAAATCGAAGAATCGCTCGTCATATGAGTCGAATCGATGCGGCGGTTAGAAGAAGCTGGCAAGAATGGGTTGGACAATGGCAGATTTATTTAATGGTAGCAGCCGACCTAAGGCCACAACAGATCGGGAAGACAGAGTGATTGTCAAATAAGCTGTCAGAGCACCTAATTCATCGCTATCAACCAACAGACGTGCGACCCGCATACGAGTGTCCACCATGGCCGTTCACAGACGGCTGATCGAGGGAAATCTACGCTCGTACCGACCGTTACGCCACTTGCCACTCACGCCTGCACGCTGTAGAGCCAGATTACAGTGGTGCTTGGCTCAATCAGGTGGAATGGTGCTGACTGGGAGCATATAGTCTTTAGCCATGAATCCCGTTTCCAACCGTGTTGTGACGATCATCAAGGACGTGTCTGGAAACGCCCAGAGCAGCGTGCCGATTCTGCTTTCACTATTGCACTCCACACAGGCTCTCAACCAGGAGTTTGACGTGCCATTTCCCTTGACAGTCAGAACCCTCTGGTCGTCATTAGAGGTACACTTACAGCACAGCGTATGTTGAAAACATTCTGAGACCTGTTTTATTATTCCTTTTGCAGTATCCTGGCCCTATTTTTCAGCAAGAGAATGCCAGACCACATACGGCACGTATTTCTATGACCTGTCTTACAGCTTTTCAAGCACTTCCTTGGCCAGCCAGATCGCCAGATCTCTCTCTCATCGAGCATGTCGGGGATATGATGCGAAGGCCACTGCATCAACCAGGGAATGTTGATGACCTAGCCGGACAACTGGAGCAAATTTGACAAGAAATACCGCAGAAGACCATCCGGAAGCTTTATCAGTTTATGACACTTCGTGTGGCAGCTTGCATTCAGGCTAGAGGTGGGTCAACACCTTATTGAGCTCGTTACTTTGTAACTATGTAACTCTGAAATAAATCATTCAGTTGTTCTGAAATTTTAATCATTTTCTATTCTGTACATAATCTTCTTATCCACCAATTTTTGTCTCCATCGGACAACTCCTTCTCGGTGCGTCGATTTTTTTGTTATAGAGTGTAGTTGGTATTCAATGCATTTAGTGTATTATTTGGCTTCGCTTACAGTGTTACTTTTTTGTAACATAAATATATATATAATTCTTCAATAAATATGTTTGAGTGTGGGTTTTAACAAAGCACAAGATGTTTGCACATTTAGACAAACTGAAAGATAAAATGTAATTTTTTTTGGTTTCTCATATTATGTTAATAATACGCCATTTTAAGTGTTAAGCGTAAGCAGTTTCCCTTTAATATCGTCACTGCATAAAGGCGCGCCCTAGGCATTTGCACGACGGCGCCGATAAAGCTTGGCGCGGGCCTACCCCCGTATGTATGTTTACCAGTGGTGAATCCATTGGACTACACAGTAACGTTGATGTTGAGTTATCCACGAATTGCCTCTTATTCAAATTGATAGAGTTAATCTAAAATATTATTTTTACAAGCGTTTCTTTATTATTTCCAGCTAATGAATATATTTCTATTGAGTTTCCGAACAGGAGTAGTATTTGCAGCGAGACCACGTGGCGCAATAGCAAAAACGATTATGTAGGGAATTAAATAAGTTCGATAAAGACCATAAACTGATAACGTAACCGCTATCAAAAAGGGAAAGTTTTTTTTTCCTATAACAGAGATAGTCAGGCAATTTTGAATGAAGGCTAAACTGGTTTACATTTCATTCCGTAACTTCAGAAAATGAATGAATCACGTGTCAGCGTGACTGGAGGAGACACTAACGTCCGAGCGGCTGAATAGTGTTTCATTTCATGGACGTCTGGATGATTTCGTTGCAAAGGAATTAACTTTGATCAATTACCAGCAAAAAATTCAAAATTTTTTGCGGCACTTAAAATATGAATACCGCATGTAATACAGGGAGTTGTCGATGTATAGTTTAAGTTATAAGATATTTCTCCCGCTTTCTTCGCCTGCCTTCGTGGTGTAGTAGTCAGCACGCTCGATACGTATTCGAGACGTCAGTGGTTCGAGTACCAGCGAAGGCGTTGCTCATTTTTCATGTCTCCTCCTGCTTTCAAAAAATACAAAAATACCTTTGTAATACAAGTAGCGCCCGAATAAAGAAAGGGAGATAGATGATGATTCTCCACTACCGGGATTTGGCGATTGAGTCCCCTAATCCCCAGTCACCCTTTAAAAGGGGAGTATATAATGTATTTCTCTCGCCTTCTTTGCCTGCCTTAGTGGTATAGTGGTCAAGACGCTCGATGCGTCTTCGAGAGGTCCGTGGTTCGAGTCCCGGCGAAGGCGTTGCTCATTTTTCATGTCTCCTGCTTCCAAAAAATACCTAATGTCTCTGCAAAATAAAGACCTAAGAAAGTAGACCTTTTACTAAATTTTAGTGGATGTCATTATTTTGTATTTTTATTTATTTTTTAAAATTTTTATTCTCCTGTATTACACTTATATTTAGTTGTATATGAACAATGAAGTCTCTCTGTTCTCCTTAAAAACGATATATATTCTTCAAAATTCTTTTTTATTTGTGTTTTATTCAATGTATATAAGTATTTTATGTTCCAGGTGTCTTGTATAGTAAATAGTTTTTTTATTTATGGACATGATTCTTAAAACATTAAGCTTTATCGGAAATCCAATCCGAGATTTCCAATTTCTGTGACGGCTATGCGTCACAGAAACACATGGAAGAAACGCCTTTAATTTCCTACAATATAAGACATATATTTATGAAACTTTTAAGCTCATTCCCACGATATAGTCTAAGATAGAGTTTTACGAAACGTTTGAGTTCGTTCCCACGATACATCCGAAGATTATGGAATTTTTGAGCTCATTCCCACGATACATTCTAAGATAGAGTTTTATGAAACGTTTGACCTCGTTCCCACGATACTTTCTAAGATAGATTTTTATAGAACTTTTGAGCTCATTTCACGAAATTTAACAGTTTAAATTAGCATATAAATTGTAGTTAAGGTAATAAACTTAATTGCTACCAAAGTTACAAAGCATAAAGAATCTGATCACGGATGCTCCTTCTTTCATGAATTCATTTTTTATTCACATTTCATTTTTCTTCAGTTCCATATTTTATTAAATTTGTTCTCTGTTTTAAAATGAGTAAGTAGAGAATGCCATTTATATATATTAGTATACATGCCACGATGCATTCGTATGTCAAAAAACATAATTAGATATTGTAACTAAAACTAAAGTTTAAGTAGCCATTAAAAGAATTCCAAATAATTTTTTTATGCTATGATATACTCATGATATTTCTGTACTGATGCATTAATAATTTCTTTCAATAAAGACAAGAATCTCTACATTTAGTTAAATTACTGGAATTTCATAGATATAGCTGAATGCATTGAAAGAGAAGTCTTTGTCATTTAGCTCTTTTATCCCCACACCATTTTCAAACACCTCAGTAATGGGAGAAATATACATGCGGCGTATGTATTCGATGGTGGAAAGCGACAAAGAGATAATACCTATTGTCGACTAAACATAAAGCTTTCATTTCGCAATCAGTTCATATGAATTAACCATCCACATGAAGCTGCCGAGTAATTATTTTAACGTCTAGCATTCAAAATACATATTTGTGTGTTTAAATGTATATACGGAAATGTCAAATAAGCTTTAAAACATTTCAGTATAATTGATAAAGGAATTGATGCTGACAATTTGAAAGTTAACTCTTGTTTGAGACACGCAAGACGAAATGTTCGAAGATTTAGTTAATTAAGAAAATGCATGGTTTATGTTACAGAATAGGAAATTTTTAAAGAAATCAATCCAAATGTGTATGATTTTAATATTACTTAAACTATATAAGATTATATAAAACCCATTAGCTGCAAGTTATTTTTCTTCATACCTGCAGACTATTCAAATGCTAAAAATTAATTGCTAAAAAAGTAGTTTTTGGTTTGTCTTTATTATTATAAAAACAATAATTTTAGAAAGCTTTTTATTCAATCGCATATGTAAATGTTTTTAAATTATAATAATTTAAAAGTATATATATATGTGTGTGTGTGTGTGAGTTCCGCATTATTTTCTTTATAGATATATATATATAGAAAACACTGTGGATTATTATTAAAGATTAAATTTAGAATTCTAAATGAATTTAAATAACGCATATTTTAAAAGAGCTTTTAAACATTCTGTATATAGCTTCCCCCCTTCCCCGAAAAAAAACCTATTAAGACTGAAGAAACATTAATATTAACGAATGTCATGAATATATAAACAAGGAAGAAGAAAATTTATTATTTCCCAGAATATGTACTTCCAGTCTCAATTTTAAGTTCACTCAATTTTAAGCTTCGGTTCAGCCATCGAGAGGAAGAAGTGAGCGTAGTATACCCATTTAATTTGCAGTATAGGTTACATTGCATTTCATACGTGAGGGTGAAATGCTCTGAAAATTTTTCTAAACTGCTATTGATAGACAATTGGAATCTCTTGGCCCCTCTATTTCTTCTTTACCCTGAATCTTTATATTAAATACAAAACGAATCTAGTCCTCATATATTTATTTCCGGCAATTCAGAATTCCAGATTTACTGACTGCATTAATTATGATTAAACAGCATAATTAATTATGTTGTTTCATTATGATTTCATAATTATGATGATTAATTAATTATGCTGTTAGTTAATTACGCTGAGTCAGCATTAATTATGATTAAACACATCGAAATGCTGAATTTTAATTCACCAAAAAATTATAAATTCTGTATTTTTTTTGGCGTTTGCAAGCATAGAAGACAAAAACTAGCATTTATTTTTGAATCTTCGGGAAGGAAAATTCAGATGGGAATCCAAGCTGTTAGAAAACTTGTGCGGGGCTTCAAAATCAGGATTAAAAAATTGCAGTCTGAAAACTTTAGTTTACAGCCTAACACATAGAAAAGATTAATAGCAAGGCTTCAAAGAGTTTATAAGGTATTTCTCCAGTCTTCTTCGCATGCCTTCGTGGTGTAGTGGTCAACACGCTCGACGCGCAGCCGAGAGGTCCGCGGTTCAACATTTATTATGATAATATTTCCCGTGGAGGTTTGTGCACTTTTTTAATAAAGAAAGAGCTTAATTATTCAAGATGTAGCTGCAAATGTATTTCACCGGATCTCTTTAGCATGAGACTTGCAACAAATATTTTCCCCAAGTGGCAATACGTTTAATTTTGTGAAAACATCAAATATGCCTGCTGAAAATAATAATTATGAAAACTTTGCAAAAGGCACTTGCAAAGTTTTCATAATTATTATTACTTTGAAACTTTTGCAAAACGCACACTGTTAAACATTAACACGAAAAGATATGAAAAAATAAATTAGAACTGCAAATGACAACTAATACAATTTGCATAATTTCAAAATAAATGCATAATATTTTTTTTTCAATGAAGTAACGATTTCGAACTTTTAGGTATAAAACTTAATGCATAATAAAATTTTTTATTTCATGATTTTTGCCTTTTTAACAATCAATAAAAATTTTAATATATTTTTCAAATAAAGTAATCATTCATTATATTTATCTTATTGAGTCATTTGTAGATACAACCTTTCCATTTCTTTTTATTTTTACTTGTTAAAAATGTGATAGCCGATATCTTAATCAGCAGAGATAGCTCATAGGTTCGAATTAAGGTATGAGTGTTCGTAATTGCTGTGTCTGCCTAGCTTGGAGCGCACTGGAGGGAGCGGTCAGTGAGAGTTATCTATCTCATAAGTAAAGACACATGCACTTAAATCTTCCTATCCATGTTTCCTCATGGGTTTACCAATGGGAATATATTTATACTGATGGGTTAACGAATACGTTTATGAATATTTCATGAAAGATTTTATAAAGCAAAAATGAAAATTTTATTATTCTTTTATTATATTAACTGGAAATGAAAGAAAATGCATAAATTAATTACTCAGTAGTAAATGGATATACGTATTTAAGTAGCTAGAAATGTATGGACACGATCTGAAAATAAAGAAAAGAACTTCCTAAGAATCCTCATTATTTCAAGAATAAAAGCGAGCCCAAATTGCCTTACAGTGAAATGCAAAATCGTTGTCTGCTACTATTTTTTTTAATTACGTTGAAGTACTTCCTCGCAGTTTACATCATTTGCAGTTCTAATCCCATATTACTTATGAAGTAGTTTCAGAGATGCAAACAACCGTGCTTTACTTTATGCGAAAACTTAAATATACTCTAATTTTTATCATTAAATGAAGAAAATGTTGGCATTAAAAACAACAATAAATTCTTGTACGTAGCAAAGAATATTTTTCCTTTTTGGACTTGGATACGTAAATTCAAATTGGTAGTAAATTTAGTGTTTTATTGTTTTTAATGCATGGCTTCGATAAAAACTGTTTTAAAATTAAATTTACAAGTAAATTTCAAAATTAACAGTTTACTTAAAATGCTTCATATAAAGAAAAAAAAAAAGATTCCTGAAGGTTCCAAAAAATGGTTCCAATGCTACGTATATACAAGTACTTGCACTAAATGCAGGATATCGCAGCTATATAGTTCATTGCATTGTTCTTATATTATAAATATTACAACACTAATTTAGATTATTGATATTTTACTCTTTATCATTACCCACCATATCTATAATTTAAAATTTCATAAAATTGGTATGAAAACACAAAATGCGTCAAAATACTGGTCCCAATAAAAATCGTTTATGTATAATCAAGAGAATGCAGAAATAATTTTCCGGCTCTTTTTATGGGGAAGTTTCTTAACAGTTTCTTCTTGCTTATTAATTGTCCGGGAAACTCTAACACAATATTAATTATTACAAAAACGTCTCTATTGGAAATTCCACAACCACATTTTTATATTTTAGTTCCTCAACATATTATTTTTAAGAAAGAATAGATTACAGCTTAGATAACAGCTGTTCTATTTGTTTTCTTCTTTCCTCTTCTTCTTTTCTCCTTGATTTTATAATTATAGAGAGCGATATTTTGTTGGCAAATTTAGGAAACTTTCATGGAATAGCAGGTCGAAGAAGAAAATATTGCGCAAATGACAAACATATTGTTTCAAAACAAATTTGTCTTTTGGTTTCAACCTTACAAACGTTTTAGATAGAAGTATACATTAGAGAAAGAAAATAAATATTAAAATTTAAGAGTTTATTTTCTTTTTCGGTTTTAGATTTAGTTTTAAGTAATTTTGTTAACTACTGCGCTGTGAAAGTTATTTTCATATGTTTGTTAGTATACATTCGAAAATACTTTTTACAACGCAGTAATTATTAGTTATATTAAAATAAATAAAAGCCGATGAAACATTTTTGATTTTCTCAATTTATTACAGACAAATGCTTGAATTGTAATACATTTAGAGTGAGATACATCTTTCAGAGTGAGAATGTTTGTAAATTTTAAGGAAAAAAAGTTTTTTCCCCTTCTTCCAAACGTTTTTGAAAAGCCTTACTTATTTACTGTATTTAAATTAAGGTAATTGTAGAAAACCATTCAAAGAAATCTGCCATTTAATAAATAGAAATTATTTTTTTTAATTGACTTGAGTTACAAATGAAAAATTATCCGATTGTTTGAAAATATAATTCACAAGACTAAACCATACAAGGCCAATTGAAATTCGAAAATTTGCATAAACTAAGTCCTGTCGTTATATCTTTCACACGTGCCCTGCAGAATTATTAGGTTATTTTGAAACAGGAGACATGAAAAATGAGCAATACCCTCGCCAGTACTCAACCCTGGACCTCTCGAATACGTACCGAATGTGTTAACAGTTACACCACGAAGGCATACTGGAAGGATGGAGAAAATACCTTATACACTCCATCGTGGCCGGTCTAAAAAAGCCATAAGGCGAGCTTGGGTTTTCTAGGAGTTGGACTGCGTCATACCTGTTTATCTTACACACTCCCCCTTTTAAAGGTTTTTAAAGGGCGACTGAGGATTAGGGGACCCAGTCGTCAAATTCTGGTGGTGAAGAATCATCATCCATTACCGTCCCTGTTAGGGCGCCACTGTAGAGCCACTAGGCTATTTTGAAGCAGGAGACATGAAAATGAGCAATACCCTCGCCCTGCCCTGAACTTGGACCTCTCGAATGCGCGCCGAGTGTGCTAACCGTTACACCACGAAGGCATGCTGGAAGGAGGGAGAAAATACCTTATAGCCTAAATCAAGTTTCTAGCAAAATATATTATTTTTCTATCTGTGCACCGTTGTTTGAACAATGACTGGAGAGCTACATGGAAACCTTTGGTCTCGATTCGACCTGAATCAAAACAGAGATCCTTAATTTTTGAGTCTCGAATATCATAAAAGATCACAAGGTGTTCTATATTGCGATTAAGGAAATCAGGAACCACTGTGAATTTCGTTTGCACCAAAACCTAAATGAAACCACGCTATGACACCATAATAGTATATTAAGTTATAGTCTTTCTTCGGGGATTTATAACTTGTATACTGCCATGAAGCAACTAGATTCCATCTTTGCACCGGTGAGGTC
Source organism: Stegodyphus mimosarum (assembly GCA_000611955.2). Classification (NCBI taxonomy): domain Eukaryota; kingdom Metazoa; phylum Arthropoda; class Arachnida; order Araneae; family Eresidae; genus Stegodyphus; species Stegodyphus mimosarum. Next base: position 263,972 of record KK119341.1, on the reverse strand, counting down.
TTTTGATACAAGCATCTTTTCTCAGCTGCCTCATAATATCACAGTAAATGCCCTCATTAGCTGTCCGATCTAGAGGAATCAAGTCTCAGAGCATAATCTTTTTCAAGTCGAAAAGAAGCATTATCATTATGTTCATTGCACCTTTGGTCTCTTTCACTGGCCTGTTTGGTCTTGTAAAATTAGAGGTTCTTCCTACTGAGGCCTATTACTTTGTCTCAGACACTTAAGTTATAAATCAGATTCATTGCCGTGAACATACAGTATGAATTATACGATATGAAACACTTAATTCGTACAGTACAATGATTCCTAAAGTGTTTAGTGATTTTGTTTAACCAGTAGGTTTTAATTAACTTTCATCGTATGTTTGTCATAATTTCAATAACGAAATTAAATAGAAAATTATAAATTTTATTTTGAAAAATAACTGGTAGACCTCTGATTATTAATTAACTTACGGACTCTTAGAAGTCATGCCCAAAAATTCAAGGAACAGTGGTGCAAAATATTTTCCCGTGATAAGTACGTTGAGTTATTTTTAAGATCTTTAACCACTCTTCTTATTTTTAATTTCCTATTGTAAGATTAACCTTCGGCAATCATAAACCCCTTACTGAAACTTTCTTTGCATTGACGGAACCAGGTTTGTGTATTTCTTTTCTTCGTTTTCGACAACAAAAGACATTTTTGTGTTACAGTCATTTAGGTAAATCCATGCTTCTTGAAGAGTTGCAATGGATTTCCCTTTATCTCCTGCTAAATAGTTTTCATAAAAGGTTCCGTAAATTGTTCTGCATTGAGCCACATGCCTCTGAGAAAGTTGATGAACTTTATGACTTTTGCTTTCTTATGTTGTGAATCTTGATGTGTTATTTTATTCATTGTTACTATAGATGTATTTAAAGACTCTGAAATTAATTTCTGCGTCGGTTGATTTCCTATTATTACCGAAGATTTAACTTTAGGAACATTAGAAACAAGACGTACCTTTTCGGGTATTCATTTGGAGATTTCTTTCCATACATGAGTAATGATTGAAATTTTTTCCTTTTCCGATTAATAATGTTGTTTATTTTGCATTTAGAAATTTCAATACTATGCATTTCAGAACGTTTTTCAATAATGGAATAGGAATATATCTCTTTGGAAAGGGCAAAAATATATCCTTCAATCCACATCTTGTTTACATGAGACATTTTGAAAGAAGAATAAATTTAAAAGTAGTCGAAGATATTTCTCATTTCAAATATATGCTGCTGTCAAGAAGTTTTAGTCCAAAAGATTTGCTTTTTTAAAATTTTTTATCGAAATCATTCTAATAATGCGTAAACATCCCTGTTTAATGATAGCCTTAGCTGTGTTATCAGCCTGTTCAATGAAGTCCATGAGTTTCTTCTTTAAATCTAGTTAACAATATAAGTCAATAATATTCAGAAATAACGGACAACATTTCTTAAAAATAATTCCTGGCTCCGATTTAAAAATTGTCGACTACAAAGCTAAGAAGCATATACAAAGAAGGGCCAGAACATAGCGACTCTTTAATAACAGTCCATGTTCTCCAAAGTAATCTTGAGCCAGTACAAATCTTTAAACGTAAAGCACTACAAAGTGGCAAAATTCGACCTTTATAAGAAACTCTGGCTTTCTTATGGTAAGAGTTGATTTTGAATTCTAGGTAGCTTTAGATGATCACATATTAACTTCCTATTATTTTCATATGCTTATTATTTGTACGTGTAGCCGTTACAGTGAACTATATTGCAATCAATTAAGTCCTTAGTCGCACAATGTTCCCACATTGTAATTCCTTGCATTTAACGACTTATTACTTTGGAGAACTCGAATATTATTTCAAAGTTGCTAGTTTGAGACCTACTGCTTGCTTCATAAGGTCATGGAATATTCATAAAATATGTAGACATATTGCACAGCTTTTTTAATTCTTTACCTATGTATATTTTTCCAGCAGGCTTTTTAATTCATTAATCTATGCTGTACAATATCAGAGTTATTTTAGCTGCAACGATTCCTCATTAAAGTCAGAATGCTCTTTTAGTAAACGTCAAAAGACTTCTTTTTACCTACCCATCTATTCAAAGAGCAGGTTTAAAGTAAAGGTAATAAGCGAACATCGGAAAAAAGGAGTTAAATAAAATGACAATATTTATTTCCCGCCTCAAAGCACGTAAGAAGCCCTAAAAAAGAAAATATTTTTTGTTTTCTCTACGGCGGTGAATTCAAATCCGAGTTCAGTCGTATTGATAGATCTCAGCAATTCCATGCGAGCTGAATCTATCCGAACGCTGTAATCCAACGGAAAGATTCTGGGTCAAATTCTTCTACTTGTATAAAGAAAGAACAGTTTCCAACTTGCAGAATTGTCAATAAATAATCCAGGAGATTTCCGTTTCTTTTTTCTTGTGCATTTGTTATGCGCCAGAAACATATTGATTTTGATTTGTTTGTCTTTGGTACATTTGTCCGTTCTCGGAACTTGTTTTCTCTGCCGGTATTGGGGAAAAACGTGGAGACAGCATGTGTAGTGCGGTGTGATCACGCATGATTGAAAGGGGAGGAAAGCTGACACAAGTAGGTATTAAAAAACAAAGGTTTTCTGTGTAGTTTTCGAATTTACATGACAGAAAATATGGGTTTACAACATTTATCTTTTGTGCGAATAATTTTGCAGTTTCTGGTGCCACTGTGTTTTAGTAAGGAGATTAAAGGGATTTTTTTCTTCAATATATAATGGAGAACGTATAATTTTCCATGAATTCCTCGTATTCCCAACTGATAATGAAAAGAGTTAAAATTCATTGACTCAGTGAAATGTTCGAGCGTTCGTATTGAAATCTGTGATCTTTATACATATTCCCTTCAATAAGTTACTTGGAAATTTAAGAAGAATTTTTCGTGCGAAATGCAATCACAGCCAAGGGGTTTGGGGAAAAAAAACTGCGCAGAAACTCAATTTTTAGAGGTGAGTTCATTTAGTTTTGGACATTGTGAAATTGCTAACGTTTGCTCTTTTCACAGAAATTCCTTCGTAATTCATCCCATTCACTCGAGGTGTATTGAAATTATAGGATATTTAAAATACTCCGTAAAGATTATGCAGCTTCTATTTTTGCAACAAATCACATCCTTTGTTTCGTAAATAACTGACAGATCTATGCTTGTCAGCATATTCTTAAGTTCGATTGGACTGAAACCTTTTTTTTAAATTGCTTGGCTGTAAATAATTGCATCATATTCATTTACGTGAAGTTCTTTCCGTTGAAAGACATCTACAAAAATGTTATGAAAAATATACCTTAAATGTTTTAAGAAATATTAGACTTCTTTTTATGAAGGGGCGAAAGAGAAGTGAATAACGTATATAATCAGAGACTTATTTATTGGTCATGAAGTCCCTAGTCACAAATCTGCAGTACTGAGACCTGCAATGGTGTTTCATACTAACTTTGAAATTCCTTTTTATCAGAATTCTTATGAATGGGGAGCTCTGGGCAGAATAGAACTAGGATGGCCTTTTAAACAAATATGACAACGTAAGTGTTCACACTGTTTGGCCAAGTGCTTGGGGCTTAAGCCATCTTAAACAACATCTATTATCCCGTATGCAACCAACCAGCGGCCGAACGACAAAGTCACTGAGCAGTGGTAGTTCGGATCGGGGTTCGAATTCTGTAGAACGGCCTGGTTGTATGGGTGTTTTCGTGGTTTTACCTAGGTGTAACGAATAATCAACCAGTTTTCCTTTGAAAGTCCTGCACGCAGGCTTCCTCCCGTAAAGCGATATAGCCCTAGAGTACTTTTCATAATTAAATAAACCAAATCAATATGCTCGTATACGTCCTGTTTTTAGGAAAGTGGGAGTGCTTGATTAGTTATGCACTGTTAACGATCGTGTGAGTTAAAAAAAAGACATATTACTTTTTTCAGGCGAAAAGACCTTCTGCAGAAGGCAACTTAAGTTCTCTCTGTTTTCATTGTCTTTAAAATTATCTCGTTAGTTTTCCTCACTTTTTAATTTTCTTTTTACAAATTTCGTTAATTTTGAGAGAGAAGATTTTGTTTTGCAATCTAGAGCAACCTCTTCATTTAACAGAGAGCTTCATTGTAGTGCCTTTAAAATACCTTCTGCAAGATTAGCTTCTATATAGGATAAAGCCATATGGTTTTACCTTAGTGATCTGTACTGGTGTAATCCCACGGACTCTAGAGCTCTAAGACAGGTCCTAGAGCCTTAACAAAAAGCTTAAATAATGATGATCTTTCTTTGCTGCTTGCCTGTAGATTAGAAATTATAAATTTTAGCGATTATTTCACTAAAAAATAATTTTTTTGTGAAAGCTCAAGAACAGCCTTTTTGTAATTCTCCGATATTTGTGGATGATTCTCAATAAATTCTTTTCCACGTTTACCTGGTCACTTATATTAAAGCCAGTTTATTAATACTCCATCAAATTTTTTAGCTTCGTTATTTGGCAGTTTATTCCTAACTTTTGACTCCTCAGGACTGCTTGCTGTATCATTTTCGTTCTGAATAGCGAATATTGATTTTTCTCTTGATATGCGTATCATAGTAAGCATCGTAATATTCTTCCTGGTCATTCTTTAAGCTGTTAATTGTTTTCTTCTGACATTAAAATTTAATAATATCTGTACAATTTTTTGATCGATATCTTTCAAATCCGCATGCAATTTTTCTAATTTAGTGAGCTTTTTTTTGGATCGTGCTTAATCTGTTTCCATTTCGGGAATTTTTTTTTAAATATTCACAACCTTGCATATCATAAAAGGATCGCAAAAGGGTACGTATCTTTGCGTTTTGTGATACAATTACGTATCACAAAAAGGTTACGTATCTTACTGTGGAACATAACTTAAAGTTCCATAATATTTTATTTTTTGTTATAAACTAACCTATACATTAAATTAATAAACATGCATTAAAGTAGGCTCGCCTCTTAAATGTTATGATTCACAAATTGACCCAAATCTATATTTCAGATATCTGCCAAAATCTCGATACATTCATAAATACATTAATGTTTGTGAAAAATGCAATACCAAGAAGGAACTATTGGAAATGAATGAAATTTATTTTACATATAACTGATATTGGTACAAATAAATGATCAAATTTACAAGACAAAAACGAACGTCAGAAATCATTACTTTATGCTTCCGCCACGCTGAGCGACGAGAGCCTATAAACGTCGTGACATTGAATCATACAGGTTCTGAATGTAATCCTAGGGAATGGAATTCCATATGGCTTCAACTTGACGCTAAAGTTTAGTCTTAATGTGTGAATGTGTGCCCCACCAGCTGTACGAGCGAGTCGCCGACCGATGAATTCCCAGACATGATCAATGGGCGACATATCCGGGGAATAAGCAGGCCATGAAAGAAGCGAAACCTGTTGTGCGTTAAAGAAGGCTTGTGCAATCTGAGAAACTTATGCATGGGAATTACCCTGCAGAAATACAGCGCCCGGAATGCACGAAAAATGGTGAGGATCTCTGCCTCCCCAACTTCTTTTATATAGCCATCACTGTTGAGGTTTCTCGCATTCTGCACTAAAGGGGATTGGCAGTTATACCCAATAGCTCCCCACGCCATGACGCCAGGCGTTTGCGCGGTATGATGCTAGATGACACACTGTGAGAGGAGAAGTTTCCTCTGTAACGTCTGACTCGTACATTTTCTTCATTGTACTCCAGATTGTAGGGAGATTCATCGGAGAAAGCAACTTGATGACACAGGGCACGCCACCCACTGTGTTGCCGTGCCCATTGAAGTCAGAACTGTCTGTGATTCAGCGAGAGGAGAATCCTCCTTAGAAGAACCCTTGCATGGAGTTCATGCTGCAGCAGACTACGAAAGACCGTAGAACTAGAAAACACAACACCAGTAGCCGTGCTCCAACGTTGGGCTAACACACGAGAGGACGCTGTATGATCCGTCACAGCCATGCGAAATGAGGTGTCGGTCGTCTCATGCTTTGTGCTATTACGTGCCCCACTGCCAGGATTTCGACTTGTTTGGTTCTCCTCTGTCCATTTCTTCCAAATACGCATCACTGTTGTGGCTTTACGCTGCGTGCGGACTGCAATTGCTCGATACGAAAGTCCACCCTATCGCATACCGACGCTGCGGCCTCGTTCGAACTCTTTTAGTTGCTGGTATGGCGCCCACCGCTGTTGACGAGGCATACTGACCACTAATTAAACGTCCAGCGCAGATAGAGGACGACAAACAGATTTCTGCGCAACGTCACAGTCCTATATATACAAGGAACAAATAACCGCTTTGCAATTCTAATCATTTGCATGTCTTACCTCGCTTTACATTTCCTGTAAGTTTGGTTCAATTTTCATAATTCCTTCATGGTGCTGCAATTTGCAAAATCATTAATGTAATACAGGGTGGTTATAATTAAAGTGACCCTATTCAGACTTCTGTAGGTCCCATTCTGCTTATCGGATTTTGATGAAACTTGATAGACACGTTATATAGACTATGGGGAAAAGATGTCTGCAATAAAAATAGTTCAAAGTTTGACCATCAGATAGGAATTTTCAAAACGTTCTGATGCAAATTAGTCAAATCTAAAGAAACGTGCAGTCAGAACCAGAAAATCATTTTGCGTGCCTTTGTCATCTTTAATCATCCTTTTAAAGAAGAAAGGTCGGGCTTTACCTGGTAAAACTGTTTTACCAGAACCGCAGCAATAACTGAGCTGCATTGCATGAATATCGTCGTTTGAAGGGATTGCGAAAAGGACACATGTCGAAGAATGGTTTGAAGAAGATGATTATGAAATTTGAAGAGACTGTAGACTTGGGTGTGCTGTCAGGAAGGGGACGGAAACCGGTTGCGAATGAAACTGTCGAAGACGTCGCTACTGCTGTGGTTGAAAGAGCCTCCAGTTCCCGCTATTCCTCAGCAAGTGCTCGATGGGTGTCACGTGAGTTGGCGATTCCTTGGTCGACAGTATGAAACATTCTGCGATCCATTTTAAAATGGTACCCTATAAGATCCACTTGGTGCAAATGCTGCAACTTCATGCTTTGAATTTGCTTGCCGATTTTTGGCAAGAATGGATATTGATAACGATGGCCTTGGAAAATTCTATAGTCAGATGATGCGCACTTTTCTTTAGATGGAGCTGTGAATAATCAAAATTGCCGCATATGTGGGGCTTGACCTCCTAATGTCCTGCACTAACAACGCTGCATTCTGTTTATGTGACTGCATGGTGTGGATTTACTGCTGATTTTATCCTTAGACCGTTTTACTTTGAAACTCTCACTCCTCAAGGTCCTAAAACGGGCTTTCTCACGAGTGCTCGGTGCAGTGAACTCCTTTGACAGCAAGTTATTCCTGCTTTACAGAAACGGTAATGTTTGCAGACCACTGTCGTCATGCAAGAGGAGCAACCTCCCACATTGGGGGCCAAATCAAAGAATTACTTAGTGCTAACTTTGGCGAGAATCGTGTAATATCCAGAGGTTTTTCCGATGCATGGCTTCCTCGTTCACTCGACTTAAATCCTTGTAATTTCTGGTTGTGCGGATTCCTCAAAGACCGTGTTTATGGAAGAGGAATGAGGACTTTACCTGAGTTGATAGCTAGCATTTTACGCCCTCTTGCTGAAATCCCTTGAGAGTTACTTCGCGCTATCATTGATATTGTGATTTCAACACATAATTGATGTCAATAGAGCATACGTTAACACCATTATGTAACTGAATAAATTTTAATGATTCTGAAAGATTTTTTTGTCCTTCTTTAAACACCACAATTTCCCCTGGTGATCAAAATTTGACTATATTTTTATTGCAGAAATCCTTTTCTCATGGTCCACATACCAAATTTCATCAAAATTCAATAAATAGAACAGGTTCTAAAGGGGTCTGAATAGGGTCACTTTAATTATAACCATCCTGCATAAGAAGTGGCAATATGACAAAGAAGGTAAGTTTGACGTACCTCACTTTAGCTCTGATGAATGTATTGACGCTTGACAGAACTGGCACGTTTATCCATAAACTCTACGTGCAAAATGATTTTAATTACTTTTTAATCTACAAAACGAAGAACACACGTTAACCAATATACTATATTACCAATTTCGTTTTCAAAGTACGCGATTTCACTACTTACGTCATTCTACAGATCTACCAGGATTTAATTGAAAATTTAAAACACGTACTCAGAATTGACTGTAATGATCTTTTAATCATGTGTGCTGTCTACTAGTCAAAAATGGCATTCACTTCTGAAGTTTGATGTTCCGAGCAGATGTCAGTTTGGATGGGTTCACAGATCTTCGTGTCTATAGCTCAGCATCTTTGTGACTACTCTGAGCTGTGGGAAAAAGTTCAGAGCCATATGTTTGTCTTTTCAGGAGTACAGAAGGCCTTCAGTTCATTTTTACGAACGGCAAAGCTTGTCTACGTATGATTATGTAGATGGTAATGTACCTAATATGGTAGATGATTTTCTGGGAAATGAGGAATGAATGGGATGGATTGGCTAGCCAGACCTCAAGACCTAATCCCTATGGAACATGTCTGGGACGCTTTTGGAGGGCATTATGTAACTTGCCTTCAACGTTCCAGAACCGTGCAGGATCTGAAAATAGCTTTGCTACAGGAGTACGACCGACTGCCACCGGGATTCATATACTGCTTCATTTCCATTATGAAGTCACGTTGGGAGAGCTGTTTGACTATTAGAGGGGATCATACCTTTTATTAGTCTCCTTTTTTATCCAATCTTGCAACCACTGTTTTGACCTTCCTGCACCGCGCAGCTTTACATAGGATCATGCCTGTGTAACATAATAGTTGCAATAGTATATTTTTTGCAATATATTAACCTAAGTTCATACCACATTTCATAAAAATCTAACCATCAATTCTCAGTTCTGGAAATAATATCTCGGTTTACGCTCTTAATGTGTGAAAAAGAGAGCGCTAAGCGAATCCAACATGAAATGGGGCCACTTAAAATTAAAAAAAAATCATAGGAGATATTTTACGTAACAGAAAAAGGGAACACAGATAAAATAAGGTCAAAACAGTATTTAACAGTGAAATACCTACTTCAAAATAAAAAAAAATAAACGAAATATACGTGTTAAATGTTCCAGTTCTTCATATCATAGGCTTTCTGCATAAGATTCCAGCAAGTTCTAAAAGTTCTGTTTACCATCTTCGTCCATTTTCATTATGAGCTTTTGCTTTATGAGCCAAAGTATTAATTACAGTAATGATTTCATTTATTTCCATAGTTTCTATAATATTTTCGCAAATTCCGTAGAGCATTTACGATGTTGCATTACGTCACCAGAATAAGTTTGGTCAATTAAATACTGAAATATTTGCCTCAAATTGTATGCTGTGAAGTTGGATATGTCACACCTTGATCCCTGATAAAAGCAAAGTTGTATAAACGAAATTGTATTTGATAGCATACAGACAACGTTCACTGTAATAGAAGTATCAAAAGATTCTAAATCGTTTTGGGTGGTAAGGAGCGTTATCTATCAAAATAAAGACTTTTGTTTTATGGCAAAGGCTGTTTGCATGAGAACAACGCTTTACAGAGGTATGAAATTCGCTTATAAACCAGTACTCAAAAACTTCTGTAGTAACCCAAAGTTTTCCTGTTCGATCACCATAACTACAGAAGTGTTGATTTGTTCATTCCTTTCAGTGGCCGTGGTGTTTTACAACGATACACAAGGAAAGGCTTGAGTTTTAAATCGCATTTTACATTACCTTCTAAAGCAAAGAGAGTTTGTCTTTTGATACTTTAAATACAGGAGGATGTTTTTCGTTTCGTGAAATGTATGTACAGCAAGGTATCCTCTTCTAAAATAAACGAGTTTCATCTACACTGGTGTGCAAAAATTAAGGACGAAGTCGAAAAATTAGCATATCAGCTGAACGAAGAGGCAGAGCGGACAGAAAGACCAATCAGGAGATTAAGTAAGGTGATGTACGGTAGCACATGCGTAGATATGCAGGTAGACGTAATGGGGGAGTGTCTGAGTAGTATAAAGCATGTTGTCGGTGTAAGATCAGTATTTCTGGCAAAGAGATTGCACGCCGTATAGCAGTTAAAATCACACCGAGTTGCTGCCTCAGCGAGAAATGGCGAATAATCAATCTGTTAGACGACATCTGGATGCTTTTACCCGAGGTCGAATCATTGGGAAGTTGGAGGAAGGCCGCAGTGTGACAAGTGTGGCTGCAGAGTTCGGAATTGCTCACAGCATCGTTTCACGACTTTGGAGACAATTTCAAACTACAGGAACAGCTATCCGGGGGTTTAGTAGTGGTCGTCCACGAGGAACCACACCCGCAGATGACCGGTATATTGCCTTACAGGCCAGAAGAAACAGGCGGCAGACAGCGGGAGAAATCGCTAGACACACGACACAGGCGACTGGACGACCGATATCGCGTTTTACCGTGGCCAGAAGACTGCACGGTGGTGGTCTGTTTGCACGACGCCCTGTACGGTGTGTACCTCTAACGCCTGCCCATCGGAGAAGGCGTTCTCTGTGGTGCCGGGAACACCGGAATTGGAGAGACAATGAATGGGGACGAGTACTCTTTACAGATGAGAGCAGATTTAGTCTGAGTTGCGATTCTAGACACATACACATCTGGACAGAGCGGGGAACACGCAATAACCCCTTCAACATCATCAAAAGGGACTGTTTTGGAGGTCGCGGAGTTCTCGTTCGAGCAGACATAATGCTTGGTAGCCGGACCGACCTTCATATCTCCCAAGGAGGTTCGTCACCTGGGACTGCTATTGTAACGAGGTTCTTCTTCCTTACATGCGTCTTTTCACAAGGGCTATGGATCCTCAGTTCCTCTTCATGGACGACAACGCTCCACCTCATCGCACAGTTACTGTCGAAGAGCTGTTGGAGAGTGAAGATATTGAACACATGGATTGGTCGGCAAGGTCTCTGGATCTAAATCCCGTCAAGCATGTACGGAACTTACTAGGGAGACCCGTGGCAGCACGTAACTTATCGCCAGTAACGATTCCGAAACTGCGATTGGTGCTACAAGAGGAACGAGCAGGAGTGTCTCAACAGCTCATTAACAACCACATATCCAGCATGCACAAATGATGTGAAACCTGCCTAGCAGTCAGGGGAGATCATATCCCCTATTAAAGACCGGATGTTTCTTGCTGGACACCCATCACAGGGATGTTTCGGCCTTCAGTCGCATTGCGCTCCATGCTACTTTTTCAATAAAGCTTCTTTTTATCCCTCTGATTTCTCTCTTAGTAAGTGTTGCTTACATTACTCATGTCCTTACGTATTGGGGATCTTACGGTATTAAATGTGTTGATTTGGAAAGCTTTTGTACAAAGTTATATTGAAAAAACCGTCTCGTCCTTAATTTTTGCACACCAGTGTACATTGAACCCAGCTTGTGGCGAAAAGTTTTAGTTAGCAATAATTTTCTTTCAAATTTGTGGAAATTCTTCTGCAACAAGCTGCCTTGCTAAAACTGTGAATAAACTGTAAACTCTTCAAACTGTGAATATTGCTTCATTTTTTTTAAATCGATCAAAAAATACTAGAGTGGATAGAAAATACTTAGCTGTGTTACTTATTCCTTTTTGTTTGAAACTAAAAATGCTTTTTGCTTTTCCATAATTACGATTTGGTTTAAGGGAATCTTACATTGTTATTTTATGATTTAAGCATTTAGGCTTTCACAGGAACTCGAATCATCCACTTTACTATTGCACGGAGTTTTCACGTGGTTGGACTTCACGCAAGAAAGCCAATTGTTAGTGTCCCGCTCACTTCCTCTGCTAAAGGGGCCCATTTAAAGTGGTTTCGTTATCATGTTTAACGAAGCCAAGAGGAATGAGACCGCCTACCGTTACTGATAAGCGCAAATGTAGTTTGGAGTCTAGACGTATTTTGGTACGGAAAGAGTAAGAAAGAAGCATCTTTTAGCCTTCCCATGCTGATTAAAGATCCGGTTTCCACAGAACGGTTTTACGGTTTAGGGTGGGATCATGAAATATGGCGGCATCGAGCCGCATGTCTTTGATGGAAATTCTGTAACCGGTCACAGATTTGTGGATGATGTCTTGAAAATCCATGCAAAGTTATTTAAGGGTGCCTGTTTACTCAGATATTTTTCAGATGGATGAAAATGTTCTTTCGCCTCGCATGGAGCATCTCTGTTGTCAGATTACTTGGAAACAGACGATACCATTTGAATGGATTGGCCAGCTTTCTCCCGAGACTTGATTAAAAATGTGGTGGATTCCTTAGGCTGAAGAACTGGAGTACGTCGCGATCCCAGGCCTTCCAAGACTTGAGAATACATTTTTTAAAAGAGTTGCATGCAGTCTAGAAGACTTAATGAGCAGTTTGATAATAAATTCTATGGAATCAATATGCAAGCTTACATTTCTGCCAAAGGTAATTAAGGAGAGATTTGTTGAGGATTTTTTTATCTTTTTTTTTAAAGTTCCATAACTTTGACTTTAAATATTCAATATTTTGAGATTAATGAACTAAAAACAGGATAAGTCATGTTAAATAATGTATGTTTTACATAAAGTGTTTTAAATCATGCTTCAGTAAGTAACAGTTAAATGTTATTTTTATCAATATACTTTAAATCTGATGAGATGAATAATACCAGTAAGGGACAAATCACCTATGTTTGATATGTTTCTCTCCTATAAAAATTTAATGAGAACTTTTGCAAACAAGAGCGAACTGCAACCTGATAATTAGAATGACTAATTTAGTCGCACTGATTGAATTTTACAGTAAACAAAATATGGATTTTTGTTCTGAATTAAATATCATTTATCCAGTACGCCAGCCTGCATTTCCTGAGAGGTTGCTTGAAACACTTTATTTGATAATCTCAAAGGTGAACGGTTTTCTGATTCTATCCAATCCGACATTATTTTTTTTTATGATAAAGTGCAATTGTAAAATAACTCATTTGATTGTATTCTATTGAAAATTGTAGAGTAAATCAATCAAGTGCTTAAAGACAAGGCTATATGAAGAACTTATTATCCCATAATTAAATTTCTTAAGGGAATTTTTTACATGGTCAAAAGTTTTAAACAATATCCATGACCGTGATTTGATTGGAAATATTAATAACTTTTCGATTATCCCGCTACTCAATACGAAATTATGAGATGGAAATATTATTAGATAGGTTCATGTTCCGTGTTCTGGAAAAATAGTTCACAATCTGCTATTTGTGTTCTAGATCAGAGAGCATTATGAAGTTCATGGCATTAACAGTTGTCATTGTTTATATATCTTAACTGTACTCTAACATTAATTGTGTGATAAATTAATTATTATTTATTATAAAGCATATGTTTCAGTTGTCGTCATTGACATAAAATGTTTTTGCAGGGAGTACAGCTAATTTCGAAACTGTCTTTAACTTTCATGAATTTTGGTATTTAAAATCTGACGAAGAAACTATTTCGATTGAATATTTTACAATTCCAATCACTGTGAATCATTTGAAAGTAGGATATTAAACTACTATTCATGAATCCTATAAACTGCACAGTGCACAGATACAGTTCAATGTTCATTATTACTGAGAAGGCGTTCTTTAGTCGTAAACAGAATCCAGCACATATTTACCAGTAGAAAGGAGAGAGAGTTACCACTGGGCCTCAGAAGTCACTGATTTTTTTAACTTCAAACTTTGATAAACCAGATGAGCCTTCACACTATTTCTCTGAAATTTCTTTGCAGTATAAGAGATGGCTAACATAGCTTAAGAATGGTTTATGGTATAAGAACTAGCCACTTCTTTGCTACATAGAAACGAATAAATGCTCACAATGTAGTTCTAACTTATCAGTCTTGTATTAAAATCTGACGAAAACCTAAGGGCTTAGTTTAGGCTATAATTAATGAAGTAAGAGAACAATAATTTATAAAGCAGCTTAATAACTAAATTAATAAATATCAACAAAAATTTTATTTTGCCACAGTTTGTGATTTTAGAAACTTAGAATAAATTAAGCCCGAAATATAAGAGCTCTGCTAGCTTGAAGAAAATACGAACAGTAGGTCTAAAGCAGCTTACAAACGTTTTTGAAATCTAAACTAGGTAGATACTTAGAAGTAATCTAAGAATTCAAATTCAACTCTCACTTACCATATTCAAATATCTCGTAATTACTGATAGCGCACATAGAGAAGTTCACCAACAGCAAGCAAACCAATCTGTAAGCATTAGCGGAAAGAAATAATAACTTATTAAAAGCTGCAGTCAAGAACCAGACTAGGCAGAAATTGATATCATCATATTTGGTAATCTCTAGAACGATTTGTTTGTTTATCATCATTTGTTACTTGTAAAAATATCAGAGATATTTAGGTTTCATGCCCACTTATGTTGAAAATTTTTCCAGCCTTTCTAGCATTTCCTCAATTCATAAAAAATAAAAACATATAATATAAACACATAATATTTATTACTTCATCGATTCTTTAGTTTCACTGCCTGCTTTCTGCACCCTGGTGGTTCGCCAGAGGCCGAGTGGTAAAGTTGCTGAACACTGGTAGTTCGGTATGGGGTTAAAATTCAAGCGAGTGGGCTGGCTGTACGAGCGTTTTCGTAGTTTTCCCCACGTGTAAAGGTTTACAAGCTAGTTTCCCTAAGGCTTCTTTTAGGCAGACAGCCCCTCGAATGCTTTGCTATAATTAAATAAACCAAATCAAACTAAAAATACGCACCCTAGCATGCTTTGCCAACCTCCAATAACTCAATTTAACGAAACTTAATCTACTTTCTGCGCCAACTCTCTTTTTTCCTTACTCTTTTGTTTCGTATTTTCCTCTGCCTGTATTTACCCATCTACATCAAGACTCCTACATCGGGATCTATTCTTTATGTTCTGTACATTATTTCTTTAAAAATAATACATGGTAACAACAGATAACTAAACTGTGCCTGTCCTTCTTGACTGGACGAACTGTTGTGATAGGAAAGTTGTGAGAACTAAAATTTAACTGCTAGCAAATTAACGTAATTATCACAACTGAACAGCAATATTACATGCAAGGTTACGGTCTGTATTTTAAGTGTAGCCAAAAAGGTGCTTTTCAGATGTAATGAAGGCTGAAAAACCACTCTTATTAGTATCTTCATGATATCTTACATGTTTGCGTACATCAGATGGGAATAAATGCTTTTGTAAAAGAATAATTAACATTGAATAGGATTACTAATAATTTCATTTGCAGTTTGATTTTTAAGCAAGTTTGTCGTAAAGCTCATACACATGAAATGATTGAATATTTATGTTAATTACACAAATAATGAAACTTTTTATGTCTTAAAAAATGCTAATTTTTTCTAGAAATTAAGTTTTCTGTGTTTGACATCAGTAATTTAATATATGCACGTTTAGATAGAAAATAAACTGCAAATGTTGTTTAGTGTTAGAGTCAATATTAATTTATCTTTCATTCTGTTTAAAACATTAATGTTTCTCAAATATAGCTTTGAGTTAATTTCATTTCGAAAGTTACTTCCAAACAAAGAAATTCACTTCCTTAGTTTATTAAGGAATTAGTGTTATTAAGCAGTAAAATTCTTTTCTGAATTACGTTATGTATCAAAAGCAATTTTGATAAAAAATTATTCTACGCGTTCATACTTCCCGACCTGTAATTCAAAAATATAATACTAACTCAGGTACGAGAGAACTTCTGAAAAAATTATTGTTTTCTTTAGCATCGAAGGAAATTTCGAATTGAAACTGACACATGCTTTGGACATTTTAATGACTTATACGGAAGAAGGGGAAAATAAATGGGTAGTGACATTTATTCCATTGAAGAACATTTAGAACTTATTTTCATCCCAGAAACGAACAAACTAAGTCGATAGGGAGAACATAGAAAAGAAAACATTATCTCTAGTAAAATAAAAAATTATATAAGAAATTAAAGGAGTTAAATAGGAGTTTTATTATCAACGTAATGGTCGTAATGAGCATTATCTTGAAAAAAAATTAATAGGCAATTGCTTTTCAGAGCTTTTAATTCACATTAAATACTGCCATGCGTAATTATGTAATTAAATTAAGCTTGAAAAGCGTAGGTCAGTCGAATCGATATCTAAAGCTTACGATAACAATTATACGTCTCAGAAATTTATTACATACATACATTAAAAGAAAGCACCTAATGTCTTAAAGCAGCGAAAATGCTCAGAAGCAGAAAATTTCATTTTATGTCTCTGTGTAAGAAGAGAAAATCTTGGAAAAATATTCATCGTGAATGATAAATAGCTGTCGAATTTCTCGGAATTTCTTTAATATAGTAGTTCTTAAGTGAGAGATTCAGCAGTCTTATACTTTTACCCTAACTGTTTTGTTAACCAAATGGTCGGGCATTTGCAACTTAATGCATTGATCGGGAACGACTGAAACTATCGGCCATTTAGTCGTCTGGTCATGGAGTGTGTTGTCCAGGGTATAATGCAGGGGAAGGAGGAAGAACACGTCCAGGCAAGTCTGTAATTCAGACTAGAAGTCAATCTCCGTTAACCATTAGATTCTCCAGGACGATATTTCAATTTGTTTTCAGCTTTAAATACAAATCTCATAACTCTTCCTTTACGTAAGTTAGTCACGTAGTTATTTTTCATAGTAGAGAAAAAGAAGCCGGTGCCTGAACAGATGCCATTTCAATCTCTGAATTATTAGATCTATCACCAGTGAGCTGTTAATTTGGGAGCCATTCAAAGGATTGTGTTTCCACAAAAGCTCGCATTATATGAAGAACTTGAAAACATATCATTCGCCTCACAGAGGATAGCAAGCCATCTACTTGTACTACGGAGGGAAAGATCTTTGTACTAATATTTGGACATATTTGTTGCTGGATGATCACTTGTAATGCCTGCTATAGTCATCCTTATTTTCTTATGAATGGAGGAAGAATACATTATAATTGTAAAGAAAATGTCCATTTATGTATATACTTTAGTGAAATAAAATATTCACTTTAAAATTCAGAAAATTTACGTTCGCACTGTACAGGAGAAATGAAATGCCCACCAGTGTCCCACAACAAAGTTAAACACACGCCAGGGAAAGAAAATATAGTTGCAGACGCCCTGTCCCGCATTAAAATCGACGAAGACGGAAATACAATTAAATGTAGGATGCTAACTGCAAAAATAATTGAATCACGAGAAACAATAATTTCAGAATTAAAGACGGATCCAGAGTTTAAAGATATTTATGCATTCATGGAAGTTCCCGAAAATTTCGATCATATAGACTTAACGGCTATTCGCAATAGGGCAGCTCATTATGAAATTATAGATAAACTATTATTTTATACGAAAACTACCAACGATAATCAAGAATTGCGACCGGTAGTCCCAACGAGTCTACGCTTAAGTATATTAGAGGAGCTGCATGACTCGAAATTAGGAGCCCATTTGGGTGTGAGGAAAACCTTACAAAGGGTCCGCGAAGCGGTATATTTTCCGCAGTTATACAAAGTTGTGACGGCGTATGTCAGGTCATGTCACTTATGTCAATTAATTAACGACGTTAATTACAACCCGGCCGGGTACTTAAATAGCATAAAAACTACGTTTCCAAATGAATTGGTTGGCATTGATTTGCTTGGTCCCTACCCCGGAACAAACATTAATAAAAACCGATACTTGTTAACCATCGTGGACCATTTCTCAAAGTGGATAGAAATAATTCCCCTTAAACAGGCTTCAGCAAAAATAGTAGCAGATTCATTTCTAAATAAATATATTTTAAAATACGGAGCCCCAGTAAAAGTAATATCAGATAATGGTAGACAATTTATAAGTAATTTATTTGAAAACCTGTGCACAGGCCTTGGCATACGCCATCTAAAAATGGTACCTTATAGACCGCAATCAAATATCGCAGAACGCGTAAATAGAAGTATAGTTAAAATTATTCAGGGATATGTGAAGAATTATCATGACCGCTGGGACAGCTGCGTCAATGAATTAGGATTTGCCTTATTACTTAAGAACAGCGAAGCACGACACCACAAAGAAAACCCTCGCAGAAAAATTTTAACGCCTCTGAATAAGAAAAGAAGAAAAATTTTAACGCCTCTGAATAAGGTATTTTTCGTTCAACAAGGACAGGAAGAATTTAAATTGAATGATGTCCAAAAGATTATAAACGATGCCATAAAATATTCAGATGCGGCAAGGTCAAAACAAGAATTATATTACAATAAAAACAGACGTGAAGTAAAATATACCACAGGACAGAAAATCCTAAAACTAAAACACACCCTTTCGTCGGCCCCCGAAAATAGGGTGGCCAAATTTGAACCTAGGTTTGAGGGCTCTTTTATCATAGAGAAGATAAAATTTTCAACGGTGTATTTAAAAGCTGAAAACGGTCAACAAGCTATCGCGAACATTGACCAGATAAAACCATATTATAGTCGTACAGATTTTCCAGTTTTAAAAGAGTTATTGCAGGTTCCTGAAACAGCACCAAGAGTTGTAATTTCATCATCACCGAGCAAGGATCCCTCAACAACAAATCGAAGGGCAGCTAACACTGAAGAACCCATAGCGAAACGAAGAAACCTGTAACAAGAGCAAACCTCCGCCAGAACGAGGAGTAATAAAGACACGAAAGTTCCCCTTCAACAGGAGTCAGAGCCTAAAAGACAACAAAAAAGTCTTCTGAAACAAAAGCCAAAGCGTCGAACCACAGAACCGATGCCAGAAAAAGATGCCAGAAGAAGATGCCAACCAGAAGCAAGATTCAAAAGAAAGCAACCAGATGAAATGATGTCTTCTCATTACCAGGAACCAACAAGGAGCAAGAGACTCTTCAGAAAACCAGAAGCAAGATTCAAAAGAAGCCAACCAGACGACATGAGGTTTACTCATTCCCAGGAACCAAGAAGGAGCAAGAGACTCTTCAAAGATCCAGAAGCAAGGTCAGCAAAGTACAGCACAAAGCGAGAATTGGATTTCCAAAATCCACAGCCCCTCCGAAAAGCGTCCCGTTTCAACGACCGAGGAGTCAACAGAAAAGAAGGTCCGGACCAGGATACCAGCCGCCCACGAAGGAGCAAGAGACTCTTCAAAGATCCAGAAGCAAGGTCAGCAAAGTACAGCACAAAGCGAGAATTGGATTTCCAAAATCCACAGCCCCTCCGAAAAGCGTCCCGTTTCAACGACCGAGGAATCAACAGAAAAGAAGGTCCGGACCAGGATACCAGCCGCCCACGAAGAGTCAAGGTCCAAAGTTTAACATCGCCAACGTTTCAAGACTTCTGCGCAAGGAGAATGCAGGAGTATAGAACACCCCCTGCCAAAAAAAAATAGGACAAGTAAATAGCACAAAAAAAAAGATAAGTGAAAATTTCCTTGTTTGATAGTTTGTATTGAAAGTGCGATTTATGTCATGTGTTTAAAGCTGCTAAGTTCTGTTCAATACGAGAATGTAATTGTAACTATTTGCTAAATAGAAAAGAGTTTAAATTCGCAAGTCGGCGAAAAATTTATTTTGTAAATACTTTTAGAATTCTCAAGTTCCGAGAAGCTAAATTCTGAATTGTTTAGTCGAAAGACTTCAATGGTGTTAATTTAAACTTTGTAGCCAAGCATTGTGAATTTGGCATAGCAACTGTAACTAATGATGTAAAATGAATTTTAAAGCATTATGTATTAAAATGTTCTATTGAATTTGAAATGTTAATGTTAACTTTTAAACTTTTGTAAAAGTTAAACGAATGTGTTTTGGTCAAGTATGAAGGCAAATATCGTTATGTAAAAGATGACTGCTATGAAAGTATAGATTAAATGTGCTTAAAGTTAGGCTCTCCAGGCTTCACTTAAGAATTTTAAATTTAAGCTCTTTTTAGGACATTAGGTCTAGTTTTGTTGTTAAGGAGTTTTCTAAGGTCTGGAAAGTCGAGTTTATAACAAATCATAGCGATTGGATAGTGGTAGCTGTTCGTCGCGCTAAATAACAAGAAAAACCTTGTGTCACTTAGAACAATTTAGTTCGTGTGAATGAAAACGATTGAGGGCCAAAATAATTTCAACAAAGAGTATTGGTAACAAAATCGAATTTGTATGAAAGACATTACTAATACTTTTTCCTTCCATATTAGTTGGAAGGAAAAGACTGAGCCTAGATGAAAAAGATGAAGTAGATGTGTGTAATTAAATGCAAATTGCAAATCTGTTATATTTTTCTTAGTTAGCTTTAGAAATTGTTGTAAAGTTGGCCCTAATCAGGAATTTAATGACAAAAGTCATTCCAAAGAAAAAGAAGAAGAATTTGATAGAAGTTTAAAATTTTGATACTAAGGACTTCTAGTGCATAATTTAAACTCTTAAACAAGGTCGTTTAAGACCTTTATTTGCGAGTAATTAAATTCTGGTGGGGAAAGATGTAAGGTTTATAATGCGTTTTCTAACAGTTATTTTAAGTTTCGTATCTTTCCTATCTTATTCTAATTTCAGCTTACAATTTCCTGCCAGAATGTGAATTCAGAAACGCAGAGAATGCAAATGAGAATGAGCACTATTTAAGTCGTGACTTACCGACTTCAAGAGAGAGAATCTGATTTCCTGACTAGCGCGCGTTTGCCTTCTGGCCACATCTCTCTTAGCTGTTACTACGCTCGGCCAGATCTAGGCCCTTGCTAGGCTTCGCCGCTTCAATTCATACTTAGGGGCCAACTAGTTAGATTTTGATAGCTTCGGCTATATTATTTAAGAGGCTTTAGTTAAGCTGGTTTTAGTTCAAATTATTAGTATTTAAGTTCAAGTCCGAGTGGTGGCTTTATTGTAAAGCTCCAAGCCGGAACTGATTGTAAATATATTGAATAATAGAGGGTTTTAAACCCTTCTCAAGTCTCACTTGTTCTATTCACACTTAAGCGATTATTCGCTTGTAAAGTGTTCGTGGGGTTCTAAGTAAGAACTTAAGATTTAAAGAGTTGAACCCTACAAGAAGATAAATTATTTTAGTTAATGAATGCTTATCAAGTTTCTAATTTGAAATATATTTAAAACCGTATTTCATTTAACGTGCTGTTAGCTTTAAACTAATGTAACACTTTACTTCTTAGTGTAGTGATAAGCTGATCTCAATTTGTTTTGAAATAGGCTTTCAATGATGAAGCAGTAGGTATTCAGGAATATGCAAATATTCCTGAATACCTACTGCTTCAGGAATATGCAATAATGCAAATAATAATGTTTTCTCATTCTCGAGAAAAATATTTAATATAGAATACTTATAGTTGTAAACACGTAACTTACTCAGGACAGAATTTTATAATATATCCTGACATACATGTTAAAAGAAACTAAGTCTAGGGTTTTTCTTAAACCATTAACGACTTAATGATATTTATTGGTAAAAATAATTAAGAGCCATCACTTGACTTACGCAATATAAATATTTTAATGCTAACAAATCTATAAATATGTACTTTTAATAATATTTGTTATTATTTAGTGCTGTTATAATTTTACTGAAGTAATTTTAGAATTATCACGTACTTTTTTCCATGGCTATTCCACTTCAATAAGCATGAAATTAATATAGTAATTGAGTTTTATTTTGTATAATCTTATCAACTGTATGCCCAAATAAGAAAAGACATTGTATTTACAATAAAAACTCAAAATACGTTGGCTTTTTGAAAATGATGAAACGGTTCAGAGGGAAATGAAATCTTTGTAATTACAGAATTAAATTAAGCATGGAGACATGTATTTGTAGCATTCACTACTGACATAACATTATATATGAGCTCTTGATTAGATTAATTCAGAGCTTGCTGATCTTTGATATCGAAAAGATGCATTTGAAAATGTAAATCTAATTAACTGTTAGCTTTCCAGATTAGGGATTTTCAGCGCTCGTTAGAGAATTTTGAATGAGGACGTCAAATGAAAATATTATGCCATGGGAGACGGATTCAAATGCAAACGGGTATTAGATTGCCCGTATAAAAATGAAAGATTTCATTAATACAGCATTATAATCTCAGTTTTAAGCAACACTTTGAACCAAATTCATCAGTTTTACATTTATTCGCACAAATTTGCAGATTGACTTATTTTTTTTTGAAGCTTTTGTACTTTTACTGCAATTTTTATTTCAGCATTGTAATGGGAACGCATATTATTCCTATCGTTTAAAATCAATGCAGATTTTATTCTAATTAGGTTGTAGAATTACACTTGATTTGGTAATGCTACATTAATCTAATAATCCTAAAAGTAGAGAAGCGAAAAATCGCTTATCTGAGAACAAAGATAAAGTCCTGAGAAGGTTAAAAATAACATTTTTATTTAAACAGAATTTATAAAGGGCATTTTCTTGTGCTACAATACAGCCACAACTTGTGGTGATACAAATAATCTAACAGTCCAAATCAAACTAAATGTTGACAGTAGTCAAGGACTACACAATGAAATAGAGCTACAAGCTGACTCACTAACTCTAACGGAGCGTCAGTATTAAAGCGTCGGCAGCAATAGAACGCAAAGGCGAATAATGACAACTATCAGAGCTGACAGGAAACTAACAATGCAGTGTGCACGCGATGGCAGAAACATGCTCTGTCTTAAGTTTCAAAAACCTCAGTTTAAATATAGGCTACTCATTTGCAATCCGGTGACAATAATAAAAAGATAAATTATAATAAAGGCGAAAATTAAAAATAACCGGTTTGTGGGGTTTCACCCTTTTATTTCACAGTTAAATGTGGGGAACCTCTTACACCGATAAGCGAATAATCGCCCGAGTATGTGAAGAAAGACGTAAGACTCAGGAAGGTTAACTACCCTTTATTTCTCAAAATAAGCATTAACACAATCGGCTCCTATCTCAGAGAGTACAGCAAAGCCTCCACTTGGGCTTGAACTCAAGTAATAAGAATTAAAGCTTAACTAATGCTCAACTAAAAAGGTAAAGCCGAAGCTATTAGAATTCTAAGTAGTTGGCCCCTGAATCTCAATTAAGTAGGCGAAGCTATCAAGGGCCTAAAGTACGGCCGAGTTTAGTAATAGCTTAGAGAGAGACGTAGTCCAAAGGCAACCGCGCGCTAGTCAGAAACTGTGGCTCTCTAATGAAGTCAGTGAAACATCGACTTAAATACTACTCTTACTCATTTGCATTAAACGCGTTTCTGAAAATACATTCTGGTTGGAAATTGTAAGCTGAAATTAGGAGAGTGACAAACTTAAAGTAACTGTTATAAACTTAGGATAAACTTTACATCTTTCCCCACCAGAATTTAACTACTCGAAGAATAAAGTCTCAAAACGACCTTATTTAAGAGTGTAAATTCTACAAAAACGCTTTAAACATCAAAGTTTAAACTTCTAGAATTCGGCTTTCTTGAATGAATTTCATAAACTTTTTTTGTTTAGAACGAACTTAGCGAAAATATCTAACTAACTAAACTGAACTAAAACTAAGAGAAATAACATTCACAAATTTTACAATTTGACTGAGAACGATCATCTGCCGCTTCTGGAACACGCTATTTCGTCTTGATCCTTCAAATTTATCTTGAAAGAAACGATATTAGTTTTGTCTTTTACACACAATTTCCACTTTCCTCACCAACACTCTTTGTTAAAAGTCTTTTGGCTTTCAAACAACTTTCATTCACACATGATTTAAATCTACTTCCTCCCACGCTCTCCAGAAATTGTTCTGAATGAACTGAGCATGTTATTTGTTGTTTTACAGCGAATATGCGGTACCATTTACACAACAGCTACGATTTGTTAGAACTTGACATTCTAGACCTCAGAAAGCTCCTTAAACACAAAACTACCTTTAATGTGCTAAAAGAGAGCTTGATTTAAATTAAGTAAGCCTGGAGAGCCTAACTCTAAACACATTCAACCTATACTTTCTTTCCATTCAACCATTATGAAAATGTTTTGCGCTCATACTTTGACCAAAACCTTACATTTGTTACTAGTTTAATTTTACAGTACTTTTACAACTGACTTCTACATTCAATACAACATTTTAACATATAACATATTAAAATTCACCTTACATCGTTAGTTATAGTTGCTATACAAAATTTAGAATCTTTTGCTACAATCTTAATTTTAAGTTAACAACTTTCAATTGAAGTCTTTTCGACTAAAAATATTCACAAACTAAATTCTTGCAAATTGCAAATTCTCAAAAAGAGGTATTTACAACTAAATTCTTGCCAACTTGCGAATACAAAAATCTTTCAGTTTAAAAGATGATTACAAACTCCATTCTCGCAAACTTGCGATTTTAAAATTCTTGCTTTTAACAGCATTTATCAACTTTGAAACACATGATATAAATTGAACTTGCATTCTAAATAAGCAAACAAAGAAAATTTCCACTTATCTTTTCGGTTTTTATAATCCTCCATTCTTTTCTGGCAGAATTCCACAAGCGCCTGGCCCCAGCCACCACCCCAAGCTCTTATTGGACACTACTTGTGATGTCATAGAGTGACGAAATGAATTCTCCGCGGCATTTTTGCGCGCGAAAAGCTTGCTTTAATTGCAAATGGTCTGTTACATTCCACAAATTCACATTTATACAAAACATAACCAAGACCAAAAAAGTATAAGTTCATCTAACTTACACGAAACCGATAATAAAATCTCTTCAACCTAACGTCATAAACGGCAACCAATAAGAACAGGGATGGTGGCTGGGGCCAGGCGCTTGTCAGAATTCCTCTCAGGTGGGACATCTGAAGGTTTTGTAATTTGATTTTCCTTCTCGGTACTTTCTTCCGGCACTTCTTTACGTTTTCCCCCTCTGGCGATGAACCGAGCTGACTTTCTCGTTGGTTGAGGGTTCTGATACTCCGGTCCAGGACTTAATCCGGTCTGGTCCAGGACTATTTATCCCTGCTCCGGTCTCCTCTTTGCCTTGCGGTAACCAGTTCTATGTTCGGAATCTTTAACCCTCCGCTTGATTTTCCTGGTTTGCTGAAACGGAACAGCTCTTTTTCCTCTGGCGATTCTTCGCTCTGAAAATCCTATGACCTCCTTTGAGGTTGTTTGCGTCGGGAAACGCTGACTCTGTGGCGAAGTCTCCTTTGTTGTAACCGGATTCTGTTGTTGAGCTAGTCGTTTTCCTAGAACGTTATCTACAGACTTTTTCCTTTTCACAGTCGGAACTTGATTCGGCTATAGGCGAACGTTTTTCATTCGCCTTTCCGTGGTTTTCGTTGTCCTCTTTTTCGCTGGCCCTGGATCTTGCGACTGCTACTGCATACGTTCGGCCAGTATTTCTTCGGTACTTTCGGCTTGCTTCGTTTTGGTTGCTGGGGGGGGGAGGGCTCCAGCTCGGTGTTTTTACTCATTGAAGTTCTTAGCACACTTCCAGGATCCTGCAATAAATCTTTTAAAATTTGGAAGTCAATACGACTATATTAGCGTTTTATCTATCAATGTTAGCAATTATTTGCTGGCCATTTGCAGCCTTTAAATAAAACGCTGAGTGCTTTCAATAACAAACGGCCCCTCAAACCTGGCTTCAAACTTTGAAACTCTGTTGTCAGGTGCAGACGATAACGAATGTTTTACCTTCAACACCTTTTGACCGACCGTACATTCTCTATCGAGCCTATTTCTATCGTATTTGAGCTTCTGTTTCTGTCTTGCCGCATCAGCATTTTTGATGGCCTCATTAATAATTACTGCGTATCCTTCAATTTAAATTTTTCTTGTCTTGCTGGACGAAAACAAATTTTTCCAATGGCGTTAGAATTTTTCTACCTAAAAATAGTTCTGCGGGGGTTTTCTGTGTGATATCATGTTTCACTGTTCTCAAGGCAAAGCCTAACTCATAGACACAGCTGTCCCAACGGTCATGATAATTCTTAACATATCCCTGAATAATTTTAACCATATTTTTATTTACACGTTCCGCAATATTCGATTGCGGTGTAGAAGGTACCATCTTTAGATGGTCTATGCCAAGTCCTGTGCAAAGAATTTTAAAAACTACTTACGGATTGCTTACCATTATCTGATATTACTTTTACTGGGGCCCCATATTTTAAAATATACTTGTTTAGAAAAGAATAGCCACTATTTTTGCTGATACTCGTTTAAGGGGAATTATTTCGCCCATTTTGAGAAATGATCCCCAAAGGTTAACAAATATCTATTCTTGTTTATTTTTGTTCTAGGGTAGGTTACGAGGAAATCAATGCCAACCAATTCATTTGGAAAAGTGGTTCTTATGCTATTTAAGTACCCGGCCGGGTTGTAATAAACGTTGCTAATTAATTCACACATGTGACATAACCTGATATACGCCGTCGCCACCTTGTGCAACTGTTGAAAATACACCGCTTCGTGGACCCTTTGCAAAGTATTTTTAATCCATTAATGTCCCGAAATTGACGAATCTTGCAGCTCCTCTAAAATATTTAAGCGTAGACTCGCTGGGACCACTGGTCGAAAATCTTGATTATCGTTAGCTATTTTCGTGTAAAATAGCAACTTCTCAGTAATTTTATAATGGGCCGCCCTATTGCGAATAGCCGTTAAGTCAAAATGTTCGGAGTCTGCAAGATATGCGTAAATGTTCTTGAATTCAGGGTTCTTTTTTAATTCTGAAATTATTGTTTCACGGGATTCAATTACTCTAGCAGTTAGCATCGTACATCTAATTGTGTTTCCCTCTTCATCGATCTTGCCTCTTGACAGGGCATCCGCAACTATGTTTTATTTCCACGGAGTATGTTTTATTATTAAATTAACACCAATTATTCACCCAATAAGCGAATAATCGCTTCAGTGTGTGAACAGAGCCGTAAGACTCAAGAAGGGTTAATTACCCTATATTTCTTATAATAAGTATTAACATACTCCTCCTATCTCAGAACGTACAGCAAAACCTCCACTTGGGCTTGAACTCAATTAATAAGAATTAAAGCTTAACTAATGCTTAGCTAAAAAAAATTTAGCCGAAGCTATCAGGATTCTAAGTAGTTTGCCCCTAAATCTCAATTAAGTAGGCGAAGCTATCAAGGACCTGAAGTACGGCCGAGCGTAGTAATAGCTTAGAGAGAAACGTGGCTCAAAGGCAACCGAGCGCTAGTCAGAAAGTGTGGCTCTCTAACGAAGTCAGTGAAACATCGACTTTGATACTACTCTTACTCATTTGCATTAAACGCGTTTCTGAAAATACATTCTGGTAGGATATTGTAAGCTGAAACTAAGAGAGACGGTAAAATGTGACAAACTTTAAGCAACTGGTATAAACTTAGGATAAACCTTACAGGTTAATTAGTATAAAATTCCCTACAAGGTAGTAAATAATAAATAACAGCAGAAATTTTGAGGAAGATTTTCGTATTTTAGAAACTATTTAACACTTAAATGCATGTAGTTGCCATTTGGCTACATGCTCATATATAGTCATGTAAATCCAATAAAAACACAAATTTTAGCTCACTGCATAGTGTAACCAATTGATACATACTGTTTACGTACATGATTTTTAAAGTTTCAGTGTGCCACCACTAAAGGTTTAACGGTCATTATTGTGAGTTGATGTGTAGGGTGTGAACATCATTTGTCTTTACGAATTTTTGATTTTGATTTTGTTGTTATTTTGATGTATTCAATGTTTTCAAATTGATTGAACAAGTTTAGAAGGTATGTATTATTACATAAAATTGTTATTACACATTTGCCTATCATAATTTTTTTTGTAGAAGTTAATAATAATTTTCAAAAAATGGAATAAAACGTTAGCTAAATTTTTTTATAATTTTTTCCTATTTTATTTGATATCAATTCTAATGTATTTTTGACTTTAAAAACAAAAATAAAAATTCATGCATTTAAGAGTTACTATCTATCTGAAGTGTGTATGATCTTTAATGTTTTATAATTATTACTGTTGTGAACAAAACTCCCTTTGTAAATTTTGCCAATATAGGCAGAAAATACTTTCAAACTTGTGGAAGGAATGGAACTTAAATATTGTGAAGCTCTCTATAAAAATATGTGTCTCTAATAATAACGTTGCTTTAATTTCCTAATACCTGCAATATTGAACGCTACAAGACGCAAAAGGCAACTTTTTCTTGAAATGCGATCTCCCGAAACCAGTTTGAAGGGTAGATTTCGACGCTTAATTTTTTACTTCGAAAAAAATATTGCGCTTGGACTTGCGGGTAGCTTACCGAATAAGAAAAAATGCACTGGGTGGATAATAAGCAGGGGCGTATCCTGAATTTTTATGAAGGCCATTTGTAAATTATGTTAATGAATGGAAGTCAAAACTACATGTATTCGAAAGCTGGCTATAGTACTTGCGTATTAATATGGTATTAAATATTGTGTAACATGTAAAAGAATGAAATAAAAATTAAAAATTCACCGAATTTAAGGCTTAAAATAGCATATTTTTTCAGGTAAAATTTGCAAACAGTTCATTTTCTAAAGTCATGATTCAATTCTACTTGATTTATGCAGATAGAGCTATAATATATTTCCAAGTACAATCAATAAATAAATTATATTAATCAATTATTGGTTCATTTTAGTGCCTGATGAAAACAGAACATTGGTACAATTAATGCTGATGTTGACAAAGTCAGTGACTCAATCTTGCAAGATTCTCTTGCCATGTTATGAATATCGCTGGTATATGAATACGTGGTATAAATTTATGTACAAGTTTATTATCAAATTTTAAGCCTGAAGACCAAAATAGAAAGCTTCCAAATCAAGTAATTCATAGAAGTGTTAACATTAAAACAAGGACAAGTAAAACAAAGAAAAAATAAAGAACTTAATTAAATAAGGAAAAGTGCTATATACAATTCCTGGAAAACTGGAATTAGAAGAAAGAAATTTCTCTGGGTTCGGGAAGTTCGTAAATTCATACTTGTTATTAGAATCAAGTTTTTCGCATATTTTGTTGGGTATAGTATAATCTCACGATATAAGTAACTGCTTTTATATTTTTCGTTACATTTTATATTTGCGGGGGGATGGGATTTTTGTTCTTTCTGTGTGTTGGCTTTTTGTGACTTATGACTTTTCCTTTATATAAATAAACTGGGGAATCGCCATTTCCTTTATATGGCATTGGTATGATTTTTTAAGTGTGGTTTCTAAAATCATTCTAAGCAATAAGAAATATCCATGCTAAATTGTGTCAACA
Organism: Stegodyphus mimosarum; assembly: GCA_000611955.2. NCBI lineage: Eukaryota > Metazoa > Arthropoda > Arachnida > Araneae > Eresidae > Stegodyphus > Stegodyphus mimosarum. The sequence goes on along the minus strand of KK119341.1, from coordinate 234,686 downwards.
TTTCCTACTGTTACTTAAATTTATATATTTTACATAATTTTTACCTATCGGTGGAATCAGCAGACTGGCCTCTAAAGACAGCTCTTATTTTAATATAACATATATGTAATTTATCAATCGATTTGAAATTTTATTGCTTTTATTTATGCAACTTTATTATAAAGTTTTGCAATTATTTTGATCTGCTTATTTTACTGAAGATCTATTCTCTATCGCTTGTAAGGGAAACGCCAGTATTAAAGCCAGGGCTTAATTTCTAAAATTAGAAGTGGTGGAGCTCCATAAATTGAGGTCAGAAACAGGAATAAAATTAAGTAAATAAAATAATACATAAAGCAATAAATAATGAACAATTAAATAAAATATAAAGTGGTACAAATATTAACAAATTAATAATAAGTATGTAAATAATTACATAAAAAATCGAAAAATTAAACGAAAATGAGTAAATTAAAATAAAATTGAAAAAAAGTAGGGGAAATAATAAAGTAAATGAAAGGGATGAGTGCATTCAAAATAACAAGAGGATGAAAAGTTTTTTTCCCCCGCAAATGGAAGAATAGTTACTTCTCACTATTTGTTTGGAATAGCCGAATCGACCAGTCATTTAGCCATCTCATCACCGATAACGGTGAACCACTGGGGGTGCTTTGATATTACGCGGAAGAACACAAAGCAGTTAAGTTTTACTCAGGATTCAGAGCCTCACCCTGCATTTTGGACTAGCAGTCAGCTTCCGGTAACCGCTACGCAGTCCACAGGAACGACAAAACAAAAATAAATATTTATATTAGTATTCTTCTTGCTCAGATATAAGTGCCTTTTTTTTTTTGGTTTCTAATCTATTTAAAGGCATTTTGTCCAAATGGCATTTGCCCATACAATTTCCTCTTCCTGAAGGGCTCCCATTTCGACGACGAGGATTTTCTTCTTTGGGTGCTGAAGTTTTCCCATCCATTTTACTCTTTTCCAGGAAACTGAGTCGTTCTTTCTTGTATCTAATACCGATATCAGTTTTATTAACTGCTAAACAAAATTTGGCATTAATATTTTCTGTTAATATGCAGTTCATTTGCAGAGCGGAATTTGTCTCATTTGGAGTTTCAGTGTAGTTTTGTTGGAATAACAATTTCACTTAGTAAGTTTAGAAGTATTGGAACAGAGTATTGGCTGAATTCAAAATTAAGAGCGGAACTGAGCTAAATCGCACTGTCACCTGTAAGGTGTTTAAGGCTGTTGCCAACGAGAGGCGTATCTTGCGTTCCTTGCCACGAGGAATTTCGTAGGCTTGGGCTGATGCTACAGTCAGACAAGTGAGCATAAGTAACAACAACAACAAAATTTTGTCTCCATTCCTTCCGTTCCCAAGACAAATAATTCCTTCACCTCCCATAACCTGCGCAATAATTTCATACTAGTAATAACACTAAGAGAATGTATAATGAGAATTCAGGTCATTCGGTGTTGGAAAAAAATTGTACAGTATATCAAGAATTTCTGGCTTTCTAAATTATAAACACAACGTTAGTGTTTTGTAATGGATGGTGTAATTATTTCTATTGCATAGTAATTTTGTACTATTTGATGTTAAATTATCTCTTCAACAGAATTATTTTTTGATATTCCTTAATAACGTTTCTATCCATTATACAATTTTTTATTGTATATCTGTAGGCGGGAGAGCACAGAAAAGTAATAAAATGCTTTTATTTTACTCGGGAATTAAATAGACATTTTGGAAGGATTACAGCATTTCAAAAATAATTTATAATGGATTTTCATATTCACTGCCATATTAAATCAAAAGGTCTTTGCTACTAAAATATAATTTTGAAACTAACATACAACGTACTTCTTTATTTTTCATAGTGATGAACAATACATTCTCAACATGTACCAATGCATTGTAAATGATACGTATTTAAAGAAGGTAACTTTTTTTCTTTCATGACAGAAATATTCTAAAATTTGATATTTGCTTCTGAAGAAAACTTTATAAATATGCATTTGATGCAATGTCAAACATGACACAGACATTTCATAATACTTAAATAAAAAAGATAACAGATTACAGCAATACCTTTATTTACATCAGTAGCCTCTAATAAATACGATAATCATTAAAATAATTCGTCTACTGGAAACATGTTCTTATTTACATTTGCCCTTATTTATTAGGGTTTTTCAGAAGTTTAAAAGATTACAATATCTATTACTGCACGAAACACTATACACAACAATCCATACGCACTTTATACAAAATGTGGTTTCCTGAAACAGATTTCATTGATATGAAGATAGGGGGACTTTCCCAATGAAGACAGATTTTTTTATGTGCTGCCAGCAAGTCTCTTTTAATAAAAGGCGCTAATAAATCTACTCCAAAATTAACTATTTCTGAAAAAAAGGTCAGCCACACCTTAATTGTTTGATAGATATTATTTAGAGCATAAATTTTGCTTGTGTTATATGGTTTTATGTTAATTAAATCCAATTAAATTATTACTTTGGCTTTGCTGTTACTTCTACGTTGACTCCCGGTAGAATCAAAATTAATTAATACATATAAAAGCACAGTTGAGTTTCAGAGAAAGCTTTTGGTAGCCTTGATGACTTGCAACTATTTTACGCCTCCCTACATTGAATTATTTGATTGGCGTTTGCTTAGGCAGGCCATATTTGCTTCGCGAATTTCAGAGCCCTATTCATTCATAATTAAGTGCGTGCAAATTATATTTCACATTTAAATTTGGTTGGAACGCTTATTCTACATTTCCTGAAATAGTGAATATTGAGTTTCTGTTATCGTATTACTGTATAACACACATGGTGATGTGCTAATAAATAAGTTTTTTTTGTAAGCTTTCAGTGTGAGCCATGTTTCTTATACTTAAAAGGGTAGATGGGATGATGAAGCCGTCTTCCGTTTTTTGCGGTTCTAATAGTATGGCATCTTAAAGTAGCGTAGAGCTGTATAATGTAATTAGAAAATAGAAATTTTAAAAACAAGTTTAAATTTCACATAATATATTTAGATTGCATTATTTGTTATTTTCTTTAAGATGTTCGTTATTGAAATATGTTATATAAAGGAGAAATCTTCAATCTACATTTTGTGTGTTATTTCGCCTGATAATATTCTGCGGTATAACTTTCGCAGAATTACCCAGACAACACTTAATGCTTTAGAGTTTTTAGTTTGAAGCCTAGAAGTCCAGTAATTAAAATTTTACAAAATATTTTTGGTTCTGTTGTAAACGACCGCATGATATATTTCAATACCAGTCTATAACATTAACTGGCTTAAGTTTCGATAAAGATCAAGCTCTCGAAATTACAAACCTTCGGGCATATGGTTGCATCATGAACTTCCATTACTATATGAAATTAATTGGCTAGTACCATTGTTGGATGTTTGTGTTTTTCCTGTAGTGTAACTTCAGATAGTAACTAAATCCCATTCAGAATTGAAAGAAAGTTATTTCTTCACAATCGGACATTTTATAGGTCAGTTTCTTAGAGTAAGTAGTCCATAGGTCAGTATACAGCACTTCACTTCGAAAAATTCTTAACATAGCTAGTAGTACATAGCTTGAGAATTACAACTTTCCTTAGCTGTTACGGGGTTATCACATTTAAGGACGCGTGACTTTAGGGAAAACTTTTCCGAAAAACGACTTTTCCCCTCTCCTACCACTGGAGGATTTCTAGCCGAAATTCAGTGGCATCGATGTCTCGGCTAGCCACGCTAGACAGATTGAAACTGAAAAATGTTTTTGCTTGAAACTTTGTCCCGCATAG
>KK119341.1:172118-229680 GCA_000611955.2 Stegodyphus mimosarum | reverse complement strand
CGCAATAGTCCATCTTCATTGGTGCAGTTAAAGGACACCATTCATCAGAAAATCTCTTGCATCCATTCGGATTATGTTATATGCTGCAGTTAATGGTGTTGTAACTCGTTCGAAAACTGTAATTTGTGGTGATGGCGGAGACATAGAATCAGAGTGATATGCTTGTAAACATTTGCCTGCATGCAAATAAATATAGTTTTCCTTGAAATGTGGGATTTGTACTCGGATAGTGCCCTCTATCGACGAAAATTTTAACTTTTTTTAAAAAAAAAAAAAAAAAAAAGAACCTCACATTATGAGAATAACTTTCTCGTAAAGTGCGTTCAATTCTACCAAGTCCTTCAACTTTTATGAATTTTTAAAATATTTACAGACTTACGGGACCCTTGTATTTTCAAACAATATAGTTTGACTTCGTAATTTGAAGAGAATTTATTATAGTCACTCTCAATGAATATGATTAATGTTGATCAAGTTTCTGAAACATAGGAAGTAATAGAACAAACCCAGAAAATCATTTTGTTGTTTTTATTGTTTTAGTTAATCTTTATTTACAAACGGATAAAATATTCAATATATTTATAAATGCATGTTGTGAGCATCTGCCAATACTGGATTATCATTTGTAAAATCTGTACTGAAAGCACATAATTAAAGAATTTTGGATCAGACAGAAAGTGACTTCCGACAGAAACCTTCCACAGAAACAGGAAACCTGTAGCGGGATGTATATTAACTTAAGATTGTGTTACAGTGCAGTATTTTCTATTCTGTAACTGTTAGGTTTGAGTTTCAATTAAGAAGCTAAAATTTGCTTGCAACAATAAAAATCTATTTTAAGCACAAATATGGATCGAATTAGTCTGAAAATGCATCTTACATATGATTATAAAATGAAAAATCATACCCCCCACAAAAACAACAGCAACAACAACAAAAACTAGTGCAATTTTTTTTCATTCTAAGAGCATTACCTATTGAAATTAATACAAATAAATATTTTTGGAAGCTTGTTTTTCCAAAAAATATTAATTTGTTTATAAGGTTGCAGGGTTTCTCACTTGTGTTCTGTCAAATTGAGTGACGAGGAACATAGTGAATTGCTAAGCGAATAATCGCTTAAAAATCCAAACACAGAAACGTAAGCTCAAGGGTTAATTACCCTTTATTTGCTCAAAATAAGATTAACAGTCGGCCCCTTTCTTGGAGCGTACAACAAAGACTCCACTTGGGCTTAAACTCAAAATATAAGAAATAAGAGCTAACTAAAGAGATTTAGCCGAAGCTAACAGAATTCTAATTTGAATTAGACAGCGAACTATCAAAAGGCACGTAATACAGCCGAGCGTAGTAACAGTTTAGAGAGACGTAGCCCAAAGGCAAACGCGAGGTACTCAGGAATAGTCACTCTCTCTGTCGAAGTCAACGGAACTTAAATGCTATTCTCCTTCTCATTTGCATTTCATTCTGGTAGGGATTTGTAAGTTGAAGCTAGGTAAGACAGGAAAGATACATTAACTTAAAATAACTGTTATAAAATTAAATGTACCTTACAAGGTATTTTATCTCTCCTTTCTGCATGCCTTCGTGGTGTAACTGGAAGTACACTCGATGAGTTTTCGAGAGGTAGAGGGCTCGAGTTCCGGCGATGGCATTACACATTTTTCAGTACCCTCACATAAAAAAAATTCTTACTGACTCTACATGTTTGTTAAACAGAAAACAATTTTGGTTTTATTAACTTATTCTATGAATAAGTACACAATTAGAAATTATAAAAAAAGTGAGATGGCATTCTTTAATCAAATTTGAAATTGTAAATTTCTATTGTATGTAGGACTTCAGCTTGAGTAAATGCATATCATAATTAATATAGTCAGATCACAAAGGCAGAAAGATTATACAACTTATTTGCTTACGGATGTAATCTTTCTCCCATCCTCTTCCGAAAAACGTATTCAAGGGAAAAATGCATTTTTAATTGAAGATAGTGGGGTATGCTGATTATTATTTGCTAGTTTTTCGGTTATTTGCATTAAAGAAAAAGATTTGATTCTTTTTAGTAACAAAGAAAGTTTTACGAGGATTAACACTACATTTTATTTTCAGCGTTCATTATATTTGTGTACCACCACAAATTGTTAATGTATTGTTAATGATTCATAAATATGATAAAAACTATGGTTCAAAATGAATTTCTGATTTAGGTTCAAGGCTGGTTTTATAATGGAAGCTAGAAAAATAAAGGTAAAATGCTTCTTTTAAAACGATTAACTTCGAATAACAGTTAATGCTTGTTAATATATGTTTGAAGTAAATATGAGTGAACAACAAAAGGTAACCGTTAATTAAATTAAATAAATCTAGAGCTTCTAAACATAGTCCCTAAATTAAAAAAGAATAAGGTTTGAATTTATTAAGTGTATTTAATCCTAAATGAATTTGTAAATTAATCGAATCTTCATATTTTTGTGCGATTCTAGTTCAAGGATTTAGAAAAATATGAGAATTTAGTAAACTTTGAGAATTCAGTAAAGTATGAAAATTAGAAATTCTTGGATTCCCGTACAGCAAATGTGAAAACCTTTCTTTAGGAATTTGATGACTTTCAGAATAGAACAAACGAAAATTCGCTTTAGAGAGAATTGTGAAGTATTTCTCTTAGACCGTTAACTCTAGCAATATTTACTTTAACTTAGATAATTCTAACTTTAGAATGATTCGTATATTCTTGTCATCATTGCTATATTGGTCTGTTTTTTTCTTGGCATCATAGTTAATTCAATATTTATGCATCACCTTTAGTAACTTGGAGTAAAAGAGAATAATACATAAGCTTATTAAAATGTTTTACAAGCTAATGCTGGACTTCAGGATCAGATATTTTAATTGAAGACAATTATAAATATCATGATACAGCACAGCAAGTGATTAAGCTTTGTCATCTTTCAACTAAGGATTTCGTTTCCGAATAGAATGTCAACAAACGAGGGTAATTATTACACTCTTTAATGTGCTAATTGAATACTGATTTACTGTGCTCTTGGGCTGAGAATGGTGAGTTATAATAATTATGTGAATCTGGACTGATAAACAGCAGTATTCTGTTAGCTGTGCTTCGTGAATCTAATGACAGCGAAAATTAATAGTTCTCCCAGCAGATGATTGAATTAATGATGAATATTTGACAGCGTGTTTAGACAAGAGGATTATGGATTACTTACATGTTATTAAAGTCATTAAATATACAGCAAATTCACCAAGAGATACACATGGAGAATGAACTCGATATACACCTATATTAACTGGGGAATACTATAAGTCAGTTTCAAGTTTATTGGAAACCTTATTTGTTATGCAGTTTTGCATTTGCTTAACACATTTCAATGTAAATTATACTAGTTATAGTTCAGTGTAATTCAGTAAAATGTTAGCGTTATCTGTGTTTACTACATGTTATTTCATAGATATGTGAAGAGTTGATTCCTTTTAGAGTTTTGAATCTTTATTTTTTTAAATAGAAAAATATTAGTCTTTTGTAGACACATAATCATGCATAAAACAGTAGTTACATTTTACTTTCTTCTTCGATTTTTTTTCAAGGTGAATAATGTCAGATTTGAAATATGTAATAATAATTAAGGCATTAATGATAAAATCCATCTATATATTTATTTTTATATCTATTCTCGGAGAAAAACTTAATTAAGTTCGAATTGGTAAAGCCGTTAATAATGAAAATTTATCGAAACTTCAGTTCCTGATTATAACGATATGGCTACGAAGATGTTTCATGATTTTTCTTACATGTGATAATAATACTTAGGTAATTCTGATATTTTTGAGACAGGGAAGAATATATGCTCTAAAAGGAATTATTTGCTACATATGTAAATTTAAGCTCTTTTATGTCAGCAGATGATAATTTACTGTAATAATTGCAATTTTATCTACCGTAGAATAACTTTTGAAATGGAGTTGACATGAAAGCATTATCGTGCAGTGGATTTTCTGATATTAAAATGGGGCTAAATTAAGAAGAATTACAACGTTTACAATTATACTGTGTTAATTACACTGTGTTCATATGGTTACGCTTTTCGCATAGGTCGAAATTTTCTCCTGGATGAAAAGCATATTCGAAGACTTTTGTCAGCTGTAGTTTCAGAAAATGTATCGGCCATATGAACAACGTTAATCGATGAAAATGCTATACCTACCAGTGATACAGAAGTTTAATATTAGATCCATAACTGTACATAAAATTGTTCGTGAAGAAGTTAAATAAATATGTTAATGACAAATAAGTTAAATGAAAAAATAAGTTTATTGTTGTGCCCCTTATAAATTAGTAGAACACCAAAATTAGGAGTATGCCAGAATCAGTAAAGAAAACCTGAAGTTACTTAATGATACCACTTTTTGACGTTCCAACATGCCAAGAAGGTCCAGTTTATGTGTCTTGGAAGATGACACTATGACCAATAACGGTGAAAATATAATGAGAAATGAAAAAACTAATGTATGCTGTTTTCTTCGGAAGTCAAGACTACTCAAAGTCATGAAGTTAGAGGGACAGAATTTAACCCCGCTTAACTTCTAGAAATTATCCAAGAAGTGAATATTAGGGGACTCATGCTTCATCATGATAATGCAACCTCTCATTCAGAAAGATTGAGAGTCGAATTTCTTGAACAAAAACACATTAAAGTGATAGAACATCCACCCTACCTTTTAATCTAAAAGAAAATTGACGTGGCCGTCATTTTCATTCCAAAGATGAGACTGATGAAACTATAAAAGCATATTTTTCATCGCAAAAAAAAAAAAAAAAAAAAAGATGGTTTTGAAGCATTTAATCTCTGTAAAATTCACCTACAAAAGTGCATTGATGTTGAAGGAAATTACATTGAATATATCGAAAATTTGGTAAGTTTAACGTGCATCATTTTAGTTGCATGTAAAAAATTTCAGAGTTATTATCGTATGACCTAAATGTTTCCAGCAAATGATGCAAAAAGGCTTTTTCAAAAATAAAGAGCACTCTCATTTCTTTGGTAAAATTTAAATTCACTAAATACAATACTTAAATATGAATTTAAGGTTTTATCTTTTGTTAATACAAATATGCGCATAGATAAACCAAATTCAATATAAGTGAAACTAATCAATGAAAATCTGTAAAATGTTGCAACAATTATTATCGAATTACACAGCCGCTTGATTAAAACGATGACTAAAGCAAATACTGAAAATTTTAACAGATCTAGGATATAGTTAATCTAAGTTGAAAAGTAAAATTATTTTCTTCATTTTTTATTTAATATTAATTCACCTATTTTTTTCGTTAATTGTCATTAAAACTTAAGATTTTTTGGACTTCAAATAAAGTAAAAAAGTGTAAAAGTACTCTAAAATAGAGTATAAATTATAGTTATTACTAACACACGTTCATATGAAGAAACATTTCTCTAGATGGTTTCACCTTTCGTTTACTATATGTGTTAATAATTAATTTTGAGCATTTAGAAATATATGGAGAGTAATTCTGTCAATTTATCATTTTATTCGAGTAACACGAGTAGAAAATAAAACATATCTTTTGAGTAGTTATCGAATTCTCCTGTGCGTACTGTCATAATTAGCACTTCTAGCTAGCAGTTGGTAGATTCATGCTTCGAATCCCGCCGAGGGCATAGTTTTTTGTGTGTGTTTTCAGGTCCGAAATGTGCACTGGGTTCTACAGTGGCGCCTAAAGAAGGATATGGTTGGTTATATTTCATCACGCCGCATAGATTTGATCGACTGAGGTTCCTGCCTCTCACCAGTCACTCGTTAACTGTAGGAAAATGTAAGGAATCATAGCACTCTTTCGTCAAGCTCTCGTGGTGTAAGTGGTAAACATGGCTATATAGAAACTGGAAGTTCCGTGATTTGTATCTTTGAAAAGAACCCAGCTAATTTTTTATATCTCTTGGTCCGAAATAGCTGACGGGCTCTACAGTTTAACACTTTTGGGTTACTCATTTATTGATATAAAATATGCAAAAGAAGTTGAGAAAGTCACTACATATAAACTGAACTGCGCTTCAGTACTAAACTTGTGTTTCCCTGCCTTGAAAGAGAACAAAAAAATCCAGTCTTCTAACATATATAAGTCCCCGAAGTAATTACAATAAGCTGTTGCACACATTATTAGCTCAAGACATTAATGAATAGCAAATATATAAGTATACATAAGTACAATAGTACATTTACCATTACTAGTAATTAATTAAAAAATTTACATTAATCAGCAAAGAAATTAAAAATTCCCTGATAAAACAGAAATTTTAAAAAAGATTACAGAAATATCTTGCAAAGATTACATTTTCAAACAACATTTGAGTTATATGTTAACAAAGATGCACCCCACACCTATTTAGGAATGGAACCACAAAGGGTAGTTTCGAGTGATGCATTAATGGGTATCAGATCAGACAATACCGGGGTGCTTCTTTCCATTCCTATCGCTGAAGATTTATCTTTTCGTCTTCTTTCTTTGCACCCAGGATTTGGGTATCTATTTATAAAACTCTGTCTGTTGGATAGAGGAATAAATGAGGAGTCGAACTAAGGAGAGTATCAGGATCAAAGGGATTGTGAACTTAGAACCTATATCATTTGATGATGAAGTGCAAGTTCCTGTTCCATAAGTATAATGGGCACAGTGCTCGTGTAATAATGGGCTTGTTATCCGGTCCAGATGTTGTTGCAGAAAATCTGCTGCTTCATGCCCGCAATCTTGGCTCACATGAATGTATTTGCACAGCACAAATTCTCCAAAAGCACTGTAAATTAAATACATAGAAATTATGAAGAATAAACAATATAGCAATATATAAGCTTTAAAATATACAACAAGTAGCAAATAAATTTAAATACAGCTTAAATTTAATTCATTGCGAAAAAAATAGTGGTAAAAATAAATACATTTTCCCATAAACATTAGGATATCATATGTAATTTAGCACAGCACAGTTTCATATATTTAGCATAATCGGAGAATTATACCCTGATTTTGTAGTGCTAAAAATATTACAAAAAGCTATGCCTGCGTGCTTTGTGCCTGTACCTGTGTAATATTTTAAACTATTTCTGTTACAAAACACAATGTAAAATTTTTCTGAAATTTTGCACTGTTAAACTTTTTGTTTGGAGCCATCTTATTCTTCCCATCTTTGTTTTAGACGGCCTTCTTATTAAAAATCTAATGGCAGCCTTTCGGTGTATTCGAAGCTTGATAATAGTAATTATCCTTAAGAAAGAAAAATGTTATGGTTTTACTTTTATGTGAAATCTGTATGTTATATTGAATCATCCAAAAAGTTATGCTGTTTTTTTCATGATACATACGAATAAAGCAAAACTAAAACATAAGAATGTTTCATTGAATCATCGTTTAAAGCACCATGCTGTTTTATGCTATGATCTTTTTGCCATCTCTCAGGCAGCTGGAGAATTCTTTTTTTTTAAATCATTAGATTTATTCGCAAAGAAGTTACCGACGTGTGGTTTGACAATCTCCAATGAACTGAGCTCCAAGCCATTCAGAGAATTTTGAAATGACTTGAAGAGATGAAAATCCGATGCCACGGTCTATTGAATATGCGGGGCTGAGACAAAATATCTCAACCATATTCAGTAAGTTTTTATCTGATCTTCATCGAAATGTGGGGTTGAGCATTTTCATGATGGAAGAGAACATCACAAAGATTGGTCAGTTATGGGCGATTTGCTTCGATTTATGCTTTTAAAACTACCGTTTGGGAACAGTACTTTTTTAATTTATTGTTTGGTTTGGTGGCAACAATTCATAGCATACAATTCCTTTGTAATCCTACCATACACACAGCTTTACGTTTTTGGGATGCAGCATCCCTCTTGATGCTACTAAAGGAGGCTCTTCTGCTTTACCCCATGATATTTTTATTATAACATTATTGTACAATATCCGCTTCTCATCTCGAGTAGTGATCTGCTTAAAAAAAGGAGCTTCTTTACTTTTTATCAGCAAAACATCTCATGCCCAAACTCAAGAAGGCATATTCTGCTCTGTTTAAGTATGTGATACCTGTATTTGTAGCAGCTTACGTACGCAGCCTTCTTCAAATGATCATGTACATGAGACAATTTTGGAATATTTATTCTGTCCAATGGTTCCTGAACTGTATAACTTGAATTTTCAGGATAGCTTCTTTCAATAGGCCCTTGTTTACAGAGAATGGTTGTCCAGAGAGAACATAATCTTCGAGGCTGAAATTTACACTCTTGAACTTCCCAAACTAACTACGAACTGTGTCAGTACAGCACGTTTTCCATACATAACACAAATTTTGTGAGCAGTATGATTAGCAATTATTTTTCTTTTCTTTTTTTTCTTTTGCTTTTTAATAAAAGAGCATAATATGATGAAAATGAAACTTTTGTAATTTCCATTCTCAGCACTGCACGGAAATGCTACAATACATCCTAAAATTATGCAAAGTAAGTAGAAAAGATCGTATTTAAACATCCTCTTCTATCAAGGTCACTTCGTATCAGTAGTAACAAAATAATTAGCAGAAAATCGCTTCGATCTGAAAAATTGCAGAAATTTTCAGATGATTAAATATCCTTTAATGAAGAACCCGATGGGACACTAATTTAGTTCCGGGAGTTAATTCTAACTGTGAAAGACACATTAAACGAAATGGAAAACCTATGTAACTTTAGAAGAATAATCTACAGTATGGCTGAAAAAGTACAGCAACGTCTTATGTAAATATGTATTTTGAGCATTGGGTCCAGTTCCTAAAAGGAAGACCATTTGTAAATATAGAAGCTAGTACGTCATTCTGGAAATAATTTGTCAAAATAAATCAAAAACTAGTTGAAGATTTAAAATAACAGTATTTTTCTGTACGCCGTGGATAAGGAGACGGAAAGAAACTGTAAACCTAACACTTTAGTAGCAATTTTTGTAAATTACAGGAAGCTATTCAAGTTGCAAGGTTTTAGTTTAAACTAACAAAGTTTTATTTTAATTTCCCCTTTTCTATCTGTTCTCATTTCAACTTCCCGTTAAAATAAGCGCGCGTTTCAGCTTTATGCTAATTTGAAGTGGAGCCAATTTCTACATAAACGAGAGGTAGGAACCTCTCAGTGTGCAAGAGCTTTTAGTCTCAGACCACTGTTACTCTATTTGACGTTCGCCTGACCAGCTAGTATTTAAATTCTAAGCCGTAGCGTCTATTACTTATTGAAGTAATTCTAAGTGCGTTAGTATTAGTTAAATCTTGCTACGCACCATTTAGTTTAGAGGCCAACCTCGCGTTATAGCTCTGTGAGCATCGACAATTTAATTTCTAATTAGCTTTAGTTTAAATTACCTGATTGTTCAGTTTAGACCTAATTACCCAAGTGGCGGTCATTATTTTCTGTACCCCTCCCGAGTTGGGAAGTGGCTGTAAATAATTGTAATAAATAAAAGATGATTTTAAATCCTTCTTACGTATAGTTATTTTTTTTTGGGATGCAGCATCCCTCTTGATGCTACTAAAGGAGGCTCTTCTGCTTTACCCCATGATATTTTTATTATAACATTATTGTACAATATCCGCTTCTCATCTCGAGTAGTGATCTGCTTAAAAAAAGGAGCTTCTTTACTTTTTATCAGCAAAACATCTCATGCCCAAACTCAAGAAGGCATATTCTGCTCTGTTTAAGTATGTGATACCTGTATTTGTAGCAGCTTACGTACGCAGCCTTCTTCAAATGATCATGTACATGAGACAATTTTGGAATATTTATTCTGTCCAATGGTTCCTGAACTGTATAACTTGAATTTTCAGGATAGCTTCTTTCAATAGGCCCTTGTTTACAGAGAATGGTTGTCCAGAGAGAACATAATCTTCGAGGCTGAAATTTACACTCTTGAACTTCCCAAACTAACTACGAACTGTGTCAGTACAGCACGTTTTCCATACATAACACAAATTTTGTGAGCAGTATGATTAGCAATTATTTTTCTTTTCTTTTTTTTCTTTTGCTTTTTAATAAAAGAGCATAATATGATGAAAATGAAACTTTTGTAATTTCCATTCTCAGCACTGCACGGAAATGCTACAATACATCCTAAAATTATGCAAAGTAAGTAGAAAAGATCGTATTTAAACATCCTCTTCTATCAAGGTCACTTCGTATCAGTAGTAACAAAATAATTAGCAGAAAATCGCTTCGATCTGAAAAATTGCAGAAATTTTCAGATGATTAAATATCCTTTAATGAAGAACCCGATGGGACACTAATTTAGTTCCGGGAGTTAATTCTAACTGTGAAAGACACATTAAACGAAATGGAAAACCTATGTAACTTTAGAAGAATAATCTACAGTATGGCTGAAAAAGTACAGCAACGTCTTATGTAAATATGTATTTTGAGCATTGGGTCCAGTTCCTAAAAGGAAGACCATTTGTAAATATAGAAGCTAGTACGTCATTCTGGAAATAATTTGTCAAAATAAATCAAAAACTAGTTGAAGATTTAAAATAACAGTATTTTTCTGTACGCCGTGGATAAGGAGACGGAAAGAAACTGTAAACCTAACACTTTAGTAGCAATTTTTGTAAATTACAGGAAGCTATTCAAGTTGCAAGGTTTTAGTTTAAACTAACAAAGTTTTATTTTAATTTCCCCTTTTCTATCTGTTCTCATTTCAACTTCCCGTTAGAATAAGCGCGCGTTTCAGCTTTATGCTAATTTGAAGTGGAGCCAAGTTCTATTTAAACCGTAGGTAGGAACCTCTCAGTGTGCAAGAGCTTTTAGTCTCAGACCACTGTTACTCTATTCAACGTTCGCCTGACCAGCTAGTATTTAAATTGTAAGCCGTAGCGCTGTTACGCTATTACTTATTGAAGTAATTCTAAGTGCGTTAGTATTAGTTAAATCTTGCTACGCACCATTTAGTTTAGAGGCCAACCTCGCGTTATAGCTCTGTGAGCATCGACAATTTAATTTCTACTTAGCTTTAGTTTAAATTATTTGATTGTTCAGTTTAGACCCAAGTGGCGGTCATTATTTTCTGTACCCCTCCCGAGTTGGGAAGTGGCTGTAAATAATTGTAATAAATAAAAGATGATTTTAAATCCTTCTTACGTATAGTTATTTTACCACTTAATCACAGTATTCTACCACAGAGCATAGCTGCATTCAGCTCCCTGTTCAAGATCAGGACTTCACGTTTCACAAAGATGTTTGCCAAGAATATGCATTGAACACTCAGTCCTGACAAAGTAAGGCAAAATAAATGGCTGAAACTTCTTAAAGATTTTCAATAATATGTATGAAGATCAGGCAGAATTATTTGCAGATACATAAGTAAGTTTAATTTTCAGAGATATGTCTTAAAGATAGCTAATGTTTTATATTTTTACATAACAATGTTTTTCCATAACAGAAGCGATTTGATATTTATACTTGTAATTAATTACGTTGCTAATAGATTAAATTTAAATATAAAACCAAAATTAATAGTTAAATAAATCACAAAAATTCATTCTTCCAATGTTACCAGAACAAGCATATTTGTTATGCATTTTAATCTTACGTATCATTTCATGCGAGATTTCCATTCTTTTTTTGAAGTTTTTAAGAAATAATGCAGTTATTTACATGCTTAAGTACCACATGTGACATAAGTAGTTTAACGCTTTAAATCTCAAAAGGTTACTTTGAAATTACACGAAGGAATTCCCTTGAATTTAAAGAACAAGTAGATTAGCAGTCAGACATCCATCATACAAGTTTGGCCATTTAAAAGTGTTTTATAATAGCGTACAAAAAAGGAAATGAAATTGTTCTGGCAAATAATGATAATAAAGGCGGAAATATTCTGGCATGATTATGTGCAAAAATGATGCATCAGCAAAAATGATTTTCATTTCTTCATTTGTCGTAATTACAATTTTTTATAAGTGTACCCACTTTATTTTCATCAGTCTGATGAGTGCAAAAACGAATTGAGAAATTCAGTGAAAATGAGTGATTCAGTGCAAAAAAAGTTTACAATTTCTTCTGCCTTCGAGACATATATTTTAAGCTTCTAACTGGAATGTATTTTTACGGCAGATAGATTTTAGTAGCTCCTGTTTGAAGCAATTTACAATGAATAAACTATTCGATCTATGAGCAAGCTTCGCCTTGTATGTGCTCTCTTTCGTTTTGTTTAACGCTTCATATATGAAGTGCACACATAAATACGGAGAAAAAGATTCAGTTTCAAGATTTCAAATCTTAGCTCCTTAATACTCCTTACTCAAAGTAAATTTATTAATTAAATTTGTTTTAATGCTAACTAAACAATACTAAGTTACAAAATAATGGTATTTAAAAATAGCTTTTCTAATAAAGAAAGAATACATGGGAAATTATATATCTCAGTCTGAAAGCGAAGAATGATGCTAATTCGTCCACTGTTAAATAGTTACAGAAACCTTTGAATACACTTTGATTAGAAAAAAATGCAACCAAGTATAAGTGCTAAATTGTACTGGTACTTACTAAGAAATGGTTTTAGAAGTGAAAACTGTATAGATTTCAGACTGGTATATATTGTAAGGAGTTAAGGCATTCCTCCTATGTATAAATATGCATTATAGTGGCAAGCACATCCAAAAAAGCTAGCAATTGAGAGATCCATAATCCTATTCCAAAGGACTTCTTAATTGATATCTCATGCTTTGTTAAAAAAAACAGACTCTAAATCTGTATAAATCTATTCCAAATTTCTATTTTTAAAGAATTTATGACTGATTCTTTAACTGAGGTTTAAGTGACTCTACACTATATTTTTTTCCTTTTTATAGTAGTGCCTTTTACACGGCTTAAAATTAAAAGCTTTGTAACATTTTATGAAAGATCCCTACCCAACCTCCCAAGTAAAAGAAACAAACTCTTCTGCTAAACTGTTAGCTTTGTTGCAGCGAAGTGTTTTCATTTCCTCATCTGATAACTTCCTTCAATCTGTATGGAACCTAACACCTTTAAATGCCAACTTCTGGCTCCGTGAAAACCGTCAAGTGACTTGCTGCCCCGTTTTCACACTCTAAACAAAGTAACTCTAAACACAGAAGAAGGTTAAAATAAACCCTTTTCTTTGTTCTTCATGCTAATAATTAGTGCAATCTCTGTAGCAGCAGAACCAGCTTCGCGGGATTAACAGAAACAAGAGACAAATAAAATTTAACTATTAAATTTGTAAGATATTTTCTTGCTCCTTGCCGCGTGCCTTCGTAGAGTAACTGGAAGCCCATCCGGCTAGAAATGGAGAGGTCTGGAGCTCGAAAGTTGTTTGTTGTTGTTTCACCTTTTTTGCTCCAAAAATTCCAAAATCGCTCTACATTGATGCCCAAACTAAAATGTTGTGGACGATGATTCGTCATTACTAGGATTTGGCAACTCGGTCCCCGCCTCACCAGTTACTCTCTCCCTCTTTACTGCATGCCTTCATGGTGTAATTTGATGTATGCCCGGCTAGCAATCGGAAGGTCCGGAATTTAAATCCTGGCAAGGGCATAGTTTATTGTTTCACGTTTTCTACTCCAAAAATTTCAGAATTGCTCTTCAAATTATGAGATTTATAAGACAAAGCGCGCCTTTAATTTTTATCTCAGGCTTTCACTTTATACTAGGAAAACTAAATTGAAATTCATGTAAATTCAAAAGCTGGGGGACATAGTGGCCAGACGGCCAGCGAATACTACCGAAACCTCTCTCTGAAACTCAAGAACTCTGTATTTATATACACTAACCAATTTGTGTCCTGGTGAAAACCAAAAATAGTGACAGTAAAGACAAAAATAATAAACTAACAGGTTAATAACTATAAAACCCTAAACTTTAAGCTGTTTTTTCAGCTTGAAGAATGTTCCCCGAACGCCTAGACTACATGCAAATCTGAGCTGCATGAAGGATGTTTCAGTGTTGCAAAATCGAACTCACACAGTGCTGCAAATACCACTGCAGCAATAAGCAGATGGCCATTAACTGGAATATAAATGATGCGGTTTTGATAAAATCCAGTATTCGTTTCTTATATTCCTACGAATACGAATTGTCTAGTAATTTGCAGTAGGGACACCGTTTAATGTTGGTCCGTGATTTGACATGGTTAAGTGTTTCACCGACATACGCATGTCATAAAAATTCTACGACTTCCTTACCGTTTTTCCAAGTTAATAAAAAATTCAAGAATACCTCTGCTGTATCTCCACAGAGATATAGTCTTCTCTCTAGCACGACAAAATGACCTATGTGCTTCCGGTCTCTGTGATTTAATACTGAAACTAAGGGCGTGCATTTGCAGTGTTTAATGCAATTAGGACTGAAATTGGGAAACAGTGGCTTCAGTATTCCTCCGTGGTTGAGTATCACAAAAACCTAGTATAGATTAATTTAGAAGTCAAACAACAAAAGTCGGCGTTATATTTTCAAATTTTTACAGGACTAGTTTCGATGGTTTTACCGAACTATCAGCCTACACTGAAAAAGGAATGCTAGGAATGCTAGGAAAACTAAAGTGAAATTCATGTAAATTCAAAAGCTGGGGAACATAGTGGCCAGACGGTCAGCAAATGCTACCAAAAGCTCTCTCAGAAACTCAAGAACTCTGTATTTATATACCCTTATCAATTTGTGTCCTGGTGAAAACCGAAAACAGTGGCAGTAAAGCAAAAATAATAAGCTAACAGGTTAATAACTATAAAACCCTACACTTTAAGCTGTTTTTTTCAGCTTGAAGAATGTATCATTTGGGCTTTTGCAGCTGAGGATGATGGTTCGGTAAAACCATCGAAACTAGTCCTGTGAAAATTTGAAAATATAACGCTGATTTTTGTTGTTTGACTTCTAAATTAATATTTGTTTAGCGTGTTATTGTATCTTAACCTAGTATAGGTTTGCAACGTTCAATACCCAAACGGAAATGCAAGGGAAATTTTTAAATTTTTCATTCAGCCTTCGGCGTCGATCGCGTAAAGAATTTGAGACAACAAACACTTTTTTATATTGAAATGAGATTTCAGGGTAAATTTCGGGCTTTCAAAATTTACTGATTTTCAAGATGGCTAAAGTTTCCCCAAGTTTTTAAATTCCGTTTGATACTTTTTTTTAATAACAAGATCTATGTCATCCGGAAGTATTTTTAATCCAAAAGATCAACACTTGCCAACAAATCTCTTACAACAACACGAAAAATTCGAAGTGAATATAAAAATATTTGGGAGAAAAACCGTCCATATACTTCATTTCACAAAAAGCGTTGTTGCAACTGAAAAAAGTTTAATTCATTGCAAGCTGGAATTTTCAGTGCAAATTATAGCTTTATCGCTCTCTCAAAGTAAGGTATAGAGCAGGGAGACAATTTTGCAGATTTGAGGTAGAGATGATACACAGTGGAAAAATTAATGAAAGTTAGTTATAAGATACAGTTAAAGATACAGTTAGAGATGAGGTTCACCTCCAATTGAATAGCTATTATAAATAGAACTTTGGACACTGAGGAACTGAGAACTCATTAGCGGTCTTGCACCCACAAAATGTTACGTTGTGCTGTTCAATACATTCGCAGTGAATAACTGGCTTAATATTTGCAGAAAGTAGCAGAATTATTGGTTATGAATCTTATGTCAATTTAACAGTTATTTTGATTCCAGCCTTTATTATAATTTTTGCTTTCGATGTTCTTAACCAGACTGCAAATTGGTAGTGAGTATTAAAACTGAGATTTGAGACAGAGTGTTTCTGGCATCGCATACGAACTACGTGGTTAATTTCTCGCTGTCTCTAACAGCTGTAATTATTCGGTTTTGTGGTCTCTTGACGTGCCAGTCGAGTGATTGAACCAGCTTCTACTATAGTATTTAATTATGTAATCTTTGACTACTGCTCGATATTTAGCTTCCAGTAGATTTTTTTGCATCATCACAAGCTGTTGTTAGTTGTAGCCCCTTATTTTAAACTCTGTTTAAATAAAAAGCTTATTCTAACTTTAAGACTTTGTTGCTGTTGTCAGACCTAACGATAACTCGCTTCATGCCTGTTAGGTTTACAATACTCAAGCAGCTTTACTAGATCAAATGCAACGCTATAAGGGAACCAAAGGCTTCATTCTGGAAGTACCATTTAGCAAAACAGTTAGATTGAAAACATTCGACAGGAAGTGACATCGAATGACCCCCCTCACTCCGAGCCTTAATACTTGTACTTATTTCCTACGGGATTGCACTTAAGATTAAGATTACAAAAACATTCTAAAATTCACTTAAAGAGTTAAAGTCACAAATTATTCATTTCACTAAAACTGTATTTAAAACTTCATGGTGTAGTTTGGATAATTTCTGGCATAATACATATACAAAATTATAGAGCTGAGAATCCCACTCTAAATCACCAAAGCTGTAAAAGGCAAAATATTTGATAATTTTGAACGGAAAATCTTACTCATTCCTTAACTGACTGAAATTAATTTGATTTAATTAGACTTGAAATTTTTATAAATCAGTCTTTTTGTTTCGATCATGCTCTTTGAGCCAGCATGTATGTATTATGTATTACTAATCAGCGGTTATATTACAGATAGGATAATGCATGTTGGACTCTCATGTAATAAGAACAAAAGGTTAAGTTTTGAATTACTTGAATTAAAATTACTTAAATTTCTTAGGAAGTTTCGAATGCATTGTAAGGTTCAGCTTCAAAATTGTATAGATTGCTAATGAATCATGTATGGTAATACCTGGCGTTCGATACGCTACTGCGTGGGAAAGTGAATGAAATCTTATTGTTGAAAGATATTTATTATGTAAAATTGTAAGGTTTATTTAAATTAGTACATTTTCAGGTTACGTTAAAATCAATCTTAAAATCCTGCTGTTTTGTCTACTTCTATCAAAATACAGCGATACCTCGGTTCACGAACTTGGATGGCCGTTTTTTATTCGAAATGTTCCTAAAACAAAAACTATTTTCCCCATCGAAATTAATGTAAAGTGCTCCTGAACAAGAGATGACTGCTTATTTAACTTTTACTACAGTACGTTTTGAACAAGTCCATAAAACAAAACAAATGGAATTCATTAACGCTAAGGCAAAAAAAAAATGATAAACAGAATATTAAGCAGCTGAAATGGAAAGAAAAATGTAATATAGTTTTACCGTACTATTCAAAGGAAAGTGGACAGTAAAGTGATGAGAAACAGAAAGGGAAGAGATATTATTTGGAAGAGGAGTCCCTTCCATAAAAACATCAAGTTCTTTCTGATGCATCATATTTTATTTTTTCTTTGCCTTTTAACGGCCTTCGACTCTGCTTAAGACCATTATGGCAGCAGCTTCTCCCAAAATTTCTCCAATGTGATTTGCTCTGTTACTGCTTTTTCATATGTTTCTAATATGAGAAACATTTAAAAGCGCGAGCGGATAACCTTTGATCTGGTGAGTCCCTTACAATTAATTTTGAAATTTAACGAGCCAGATGCTAGGATAGAATTTAACTTATGATTGTAAATAATTTGATCTATCGTGTTGTCTATTTTTTTCAGACAGAAGCGGAAGTGAATTTCTGTTCATTAGTTTTAGTTTTTACTTCAGTTTTAAAAGCATCAATAAATGCTAATTACTTAAATCTGTTGTATTTATTCAGCATTCTGAGTTTATAGTAAAATGCAGGACAAAAGTTTGTTTTGCAGACTTAAAGACTGTTTAAGAAAATTTGAGTTTAAACCCATAAGGTATTCAAATACACGGATCTGTTTTTAAATTTCGTCAAATTATTTTCTCCAGTTTCTTGAACTATAAATTCTGTTACATTGAGTTTATAAAGAATATTTTTCTTCCTTGCCATGTGATTTCGCGGTGTAATTGGAAAGCACGTCCGGGTAGCACTCGGAAGTTCTGGAGTTCGAACTCTGGTGGTAGCATTAATGGTTCTTCATTTTTCCCAGTTAAAAAAAGACTGTATAAGTGGCAATCTGAAGTAAAATGTGGTGGATGCTAATTCGTCGCCACCTGGATTTGGCTACTGGGTCTGCTCCTTCCAGTCACACTTTGAGGGGAAACAGTGTGAGGAATTTCCTCCCTCCTCATAACGTGCCTTCCTGGTGTAATTAGAAGCACGTTCGACTAGCAGTTGGAAGTTCCGGAATTCGAACTCCAGTGATAGTATTAATGATTCTACATTTTTCCTAATTAAAGAAAAGACTGTATAAATGGCGGCTTGTGCCTTCATGATGCAACTGGCAGCACGTACGACTAACAATCGGAAGGTCCGAAGTATGAATCCTCGCAAGGTCATCGCACTCTGAACTAAGAAAAAAGAAATTTACAGTGATCTGTTTAGATTTCTGAAAGGTATTGGAAAAGATTCATTAATTTTTATATAAAGTTCTAAATCTGTATGAGCAATATGTATACAGTGAAAACATTAAGACCTTTGACCTTTTAACACACACACACAAAAGAGAGAACTTTATTCTCTTAACATTAAGAAACTAAACCTGATTTCGCTTTAGTGTTAAACAGCGCTGAAACAGAAATGCTTTAAAATAAAACGTGATACTCTTCTTTTTAAGAAACGAAGATTAATATTGATTGATACATGCGGTAAAAACTTGTTTCGCTAAATGTGAGAAGTTTGAGATAACTTGGCATTCTTCGGGTGTAAATATTTATAAAGAATTACAGAACGACATTAATCCCTCACCGCATTGTCCTGGTTGCAGATGGGAACTCTTTCCATTTTGTTCCTTCATCCAGGAAGGGTCGATAAAACCTTGAACCATAGCCAACAGTTAACATACCCCGTCCCCCGCCGTGTTTAATAATATGAAACGCAGTTCGACCTGTCACGATGAAATACTGACATTCCAGATAAAAGGCCGACAATTCTTTCAAAGTTCTATTCTATAGTGTCTTCTTCAAACTCGAAAATATTTTAAAACTTCTTTTCTCTTCTTGTGGAAGAAGAGGCACAATTTAGGTGTCTCTTAGAAAGCATTGCCATTTTCATACCCACGTTGATGTGACGGAGAAAAGGATTTGTCAGTAGTTTGTTTTACTTGTAGCAGCGCTTTGGAAAATATTCACGATTTATAACGCACTCATAATATATAAATTTTTAATTTCATCTATTAATGGAGGATACCTGCCTTTAATTTTGCTCCTTTCTGTTTCTGGTTGTATTAGAACGTTAAAATCCTTAGTAAACTTTCACAGAACAAGTATTACTAAAATACGTGCTTTGTATTTCGAAGGAAAATGCATAAGCACTATTAATTTAACTAAGCGGAAATTAATTTTCTCGGGCTCAAACTCAGTTCTCAGCATCGGAAATTTTAATGCCATGAATGAGAAGCTAAACAAAGATACCCCCCATAAAAAGGACGATAACGAGAGAGAGTTCGAAGGCAGTTCCCTAATTTTAATTCGGATCTTCTAGTTTAGTTCATTTCTTTAACTTTTGATATTCCATCTACCATGAAATAAAAATTTAGATCTCGTATACGAAAAATTAAATGCTTTCATATTTTCTTAAAAACTGGGAAAATGACAATTTTAGGGTTAACAATGTTAATTTAATTAAGAAAGAAAAGTGGTGACGGGAATATTTTAAGATGAATTCTATAGGCACAATATAACAAATAAAATATATATAATACCATTTATTTGGGCACATGGACCCATTGTACAGACGTTATTTCGTTATGAGTTAATGTTCGACTCTGAACCTAATATTAATTATTTAACATGCCAACTGTAAGGAATATTTCTTTAGGACTGAACACCATGTAACAGTCTAGTATCCAACTCAAGATCTGAGTAAACATTGACAGATTTGAACAAGGCTTTTCCATGCAATACCTCATCTAGCATTTTAGACAAAGCGTAATGTAAACTCTGTTGAATTCGTCAAGAGTTTTAAATGTTATTAATAAATGTTTAGTTACTTTTAAAGAAACATAAATAATCTCTTTTCATCCGTAAAATGATAATTTTAGATGTACATATTTTATAAAGCATATAAATCCTATATTTGTGACAAGTTTAGAATTGAGTACATTTTTTAGGACATCGCACATTTTATCCCATTTGTATTATATCTGAGGTGGAATTAAGAGAATAAATGTAAATGTGAAATACCTAATGCTTGCTCTGTAATCAGATCCTTTTGTTTCAGATTTTATTGTTAATAATTACTTCCATTGTAAAAAGTAAAGTTTATCATAAAAATTTCAGTATATGTTCAGCAAAATTTTCAGTTAATTCAAGCAAAATAAATCGCAAAGCCGATTGTTTTCGGGCAACTTGAAAACGCAATTTTTTAAAAATTTTAATATATTATATGATTGCTGCTTAGAATGTATTTCTGAAAGCAGTTTGGTGGTTAATATATATATACCTTCACCACAAACCTTTAACATTTCAACAGGTCTATAAGAATGAACTACTTCACAAAATCATTTTATTTTCAAAATGAATAATCATTTCTCATAATGAATGGTTTCTCAAAGGTAAAATCTCTAACTTTTGAGAAATGATATTACGGATAATTTTCAGGCAGAATTTAAAAGTTCTTTTGCTGAACAGCTTTGGTGTAGGCTGAACTTACTGCTTATTTTTTCTAAACTGGTTTACAGTAAGCGGAATTATTATGTAGTACGTTACGTTTTAAAGCTTTTCATGCTTGTAATAAATAATATAAAAGTATAAAGCTAAATTACACAGACGCATAATAAAGGAGGAGAATTTATGTAAAGACAAAAAAAAAAAAAAAAAAAATAAAAAAAAAAAAAAAAAAAAAAAAAAAAAAAAAAAAAAAACTCATGATAAATGTTTTGCAGCAGTTGGTAATTCTATTTGTTACTTAGACGTCTTTTACTCAAAACCAATATTAAAATCTTACAGAGTAATCGCTTCAAATCGAACAGCTGAATAATAGCAAAAATGTATTCAAAGAAAATTTACGATTAAACTCTCTTCAGTTTGCAAGTAAAATACTCCACCATTGGCCGAGTGATTAAGAACGTTGAAAGATGGGAGCTTGAACTGGGTTTGAATTCAGGAAAAAGGGCCGCCGCATGGTTGCTTCCGATGTTTTCCCCACGTGTAACATACATTCGAGCCAGTTCCCCTTAGAAAGTGTTCCACGAAGGCATCCCTTCCTTTAGGCAGGTAGCCGTGTGCATTTTGTCATATTCAAATAATCAAAACTAACCTTACAAGCAAAACGGAAAACATAAATCTGGATTTTGCAAGGTAAAATATTGCAAATTTAACTTCAGATGTTCACGTTACATGCATGCAATATAAACACAGAAATTTAAGTCATAGAGGGATGGAACATTTCTAACTGTTGCTTAGCAAAAAATCGCGATGAATGAAATTTAGCGAAAGAGCTCATTTGGAGCGAATGGGTTCAAGCTTCTGGGCTTTTAGCTCTACATTAACAACTTTGTTCTGCATATTTGCAAGTACAGTAAAGCACTTACAGCATCCGGCAGAAAAGACGTAAAAATATTTCTGCAATATTCACTTGCTTATAACACACGCATACAAATACTGATTTTTATTCCTAATGAACTACAATTTTACAGATATTGCCGTTATTCCGGAGAAGATGCGTACGAGCGAGAAGAGCGATAACAAAGATAATACAGAGTAGGCAACTTTCTTCTGCACTGATAATGCTGTACGACAACGATTGAGGTTTTTGATACATACCAATAAATTTGCAAGTACAATAAAGCATTTCAGGCATCAACCAGCGAAGGCTAAAAAAATCGCTTCGGTACTTATTCACTAGCACAAAGTGCTACATACATAACTTACTAGCCCAAAATGCTACGTGCATAACTCACTAGCACAAAGTGCTACATGCATACAAATCCCATTTGATTCTTTTCATTGAGGATACTTCTGTTTCCAATTAATTTACATCTATACCTCGGTAGAAGACAGCCACTGCCCACAATGTTAGAATTTGAGATTTTTACACCAGTCACACCGAAATCAAGAACCTCACTACAAGGAAAACCTCAGAGTGTTTTCCCGGCCATGACCTAAATTACAATGCTTGAGGAAATATTTATTTGAATTCTGAACGTATGATCCAGAAACTTGTCTAAATTAGAATAACTATACTCAAAACATGCAAATGTGAAATGAGAATTGTATTCTATTATATTAATTTTTTCTGTAATTATTTTCTAACTGTTGAAGAAAATGTGAGCAAACAGAGAGAATGGGATGGGAAAGATAATGGAATATCTGCAATCGTCTTTGCGTATGGCCACTGACTTCAGTAAACCTGGATTGTTAAAGGTGTTTTAGCCAACGTTTCTACAGTGAAGAATCAGTTGAGCCCACTAAGTGAGAGAATAACGGAAGCGTTATTCAATTTGTTTAGTGGAACAGTTATACAAGAAGGATTATACTCTGTTAGAAATGCCGTGAATCAATATCACTAGATACTGTCATTGTTGGATCATCCCCAAAAGTTCCACCTTCTTTTAAAAAAAGCTATATTTGGGCTAGAAGCGGAAGCAGACGAGGTAAAGACAATAGAGAAAGTGAGAAAAGTTTCTTATAGCTGTGATTTCTCTTAAAACTCTTCAATATTATAAGAAAGTGTTTATTGAAAATATTAAGTTTGAAAACAAAAGATAATTAAAATAAAAAAAAAAGTAAAACAGAAAACAAAGAGAACTGTAAAAGTTACGAGCGACCTCCTCATCTTCCTCTCTCAATCGGAGTTTCAATCTTCTGAAGTACGAGACAATTCTATTCATTTAAGGATGAAATTGTTGACACAGGGCAGTATATTCTGGAAACGTGTAAGTGCAGAAGGGAAAATTTGTACTCCTGTCACTTTTACATTAGAAAGGAAACGCACAAAAATAGAATATGTGATTCAAGAAATAAAAAACAATATAGCATATCTTTAAGGCGAGAAGTGAACAAAAAATTTATGTCTTTTGTTAGCAAAGAAGAAAAGGAAATGAATGTGATTTCATATAACTTATAAGGTATTTCTCCCGCCTTCTTCGCATGCCTTCGTGGTGTAGCGGTCTGTATGCTCGACGAGTAACCGAGAGGCCCGTGGTTTGATTCCCGGCGAAGACGTTGCTTATTTTTCACCTCTCTTGCTTCGTAAAAAAACCTAATGACTCTACAAACTAATACAGAAATTGTTACAGTAGTACTCTAATCATAGTTCCGAATTAAAGATTGTCAATCAATGTACTCTTTTTTATAACATTTGGCTTTAAAAGAAAAAATATTAATTAGAAAGCTTGGAACTCATACATTTCTGAAATTTTTTCATAAAATACTTTGTTGTATAACCAGGTTATCTTTTTATTATTTTGCATGCATTTCGTAATAATACTAATGACAATATGCATAGAAAACGGCAAATTTAGTTTTTCACATTTTATATACTATATGAGTGGTCCTCATCAGTTGAGCCCACTATAGATAACGTCAGAAGTTTAGTATGTCCACTTTTGTAACATCAAGAAGTTAAAGATAAAACGTTTTGTGTAACCGTGAGATTTTTTTTCAGTTTGATATCACAGTCAAAAAATAATGTGAAGATTGTGATAAAAGCATTGTTATGTTAGAATTCTCTAAAGCAAGATTTCTCAACACTTTTATTGCATCGAACCTTTAAAAAGCATGATTATCTTCCTCAAATCCCTCACATTTTCCTCTGTAATATTCATCATACAACATAATCAGAATAAAGTAACTATACATAAATAACTTGGAGATAACAATTAGAACATGAACATAAGTTTTGAAAAAGAAAATGCTAATTAAATTTATGGTTTCGTATCTCTTTATTATTGTTGTTTTTAATTTTGCAGCAGAAGGAGTGAAAAATGAGCAATGCCATCGCCAGGACTCGAACCACGGACCTCTCGGACACGCGTCGAGCATGCTGACCACTACACCACGAAGGCACGCCAAGAAGGCGGAAGAAATACCTTATAATTTTACAAATATAAACAAGTTTTTTTAAACAAAATCACAGATTTTAATTGCTCAAAAGTTCCATTTTAATTAATTTGACGGCTGCGCTTGATGCATCAATGCAATTTATTTTAATATTTGGTTTAAAATTGCTTAAATTGTCTTGCTGAACAACAGTCAA
This sequence comes from Stegodyphus mimosarum, assembly GCA_000611955.2. Taxonomy (NCBI): domain Eukaryota; kingdom Metazoa; phylum Arthropoda; class Arachnida; order Araneae; family Eresidae; genus Stegodyphus; species Stegodyphus mimosarum. The sequence goes on along the minus strand of KK119341.1, from coordinate 205,451 downwards.
CCTATTTCTTGTCTTTTGCAGTAAATTATTGACTTGATTAAAACTATTTTCCGTTAAGTAAGAAGAGGGAAAAGTCAATAATGATGATTTGGTAACATTTCTTCCCACCTTCCGCCCACCAGCGGCCGAGCAGTGAAGTCCCGAAACACCGCTAGTTCGGTTCGGGGTTCTAGTCCCGGTGAACGAGTTGGCTGCATGAGCGCTTTCGTGGTTTTCCAATGCGTAACGTGTATAGATGCTAGTTCCGTTAGAAAGTTCTCCGCGAAAGTATCCCTCCTCCTAGGCAGATAGCTTCCATGCGCTTTGCTATAAACAAATAACAAATTTCTCCCCCCATCACGCCAGTTCCGACAACATAACGAATTTCAGTTTGTGTTTTTGTGTTTTATTTTTATATATTGCGCCTATTGCATAAAATTTACATATTTAAAAATATTATTAAATTTTAAAACATATTAAATAATTTAAATGTCTTTTTCTTAGTATTTATTTTATATTATTTCTTCCTTACTACATCATATAGCTTTATATCTAACTAATTTTCAATACTTATTTTTAAATGTTGTTATAATCACTGGGTTCTTGATTATACTGTAGTATATATATATATGTAGTAATTGTCGGTGTATATTCGACCTCAGGGCGTCAGAAGATAACTAATTGAATGCCTTTAAGGGGCTCAATACCAATACGCTTTAGTGCGGAAACTCATGTACCAGTTTTCTGATTATGAAAAAAAGACGTATAAGGTATTTCTCTCGCCTTCTAGCATGCCTTCGTGGTGTATTTGGAAGCATACTCAGCACGTATTCGAGAGGTCTGAGATTCGAATCCCGGCGAGGACATTACTGATTTTTCCAGTTTCTTACTGCGAGATAACCTAATGTCTCTGCAGTGGCGCCCGAACTAAAAATGTGGGTGGATGACGATTATCCACCACCAGGATTTGGCGATTGGGTTCCCTAATCTCCAGTCGCCCTTTAAAAGGGGGAGTATAAAAAGCATTTCTCCCTCCTTTTTAGCATGCCTTCGTGGTGTAATTGGCCAGCACACTCACGGCGTATTTGAGAGGTCCGAGGTTCGAATTCCGGCGAGGGCATTGCTCATTTTTCACGTCTCTCAACATTAAAAATCCTAATGATCCTACAGACTTTAGCCTGAAACTTCATTGCGTTCTTTTTTACATTTGAAGACATTGCTAAAACTGAATTTGCTACGGAAAATAACGTTTTTGACACCTTAAATAGGGAGGGCATAAAGAGAGATTCTGCTTGCTTAATCTGATTCCTTTAAAGATTTAGACTTTTAATGCCAAGTGCATATGGTCGCATCACAATCGAAGGAGTTAGTCAAATTCAAATTATTCGAGTTTCTGATTATGTGGAAATTATCCTGAATTGATTAGCGGCTTTGAAAATGTCAGTTAGACTAGCACTACCTCGTTCTAAATAAAATACGCTCTAGGTTCGATCCTTAGTCCGTGCAAAATCTTATTAAGGATGCCAACTAAAGCAGATATCTTGGAAACGTAGGATATCCCTCCAACGACATTATATATTTCACCAGGGCATATCCTGCTTTTTGAATATGGTGAGATGATGAACGCAGTCGGTCATATCACAGGCGGGTCAGTTCTTCAATCTCCATGACGCAAGTCTTATGATCTGGGTAATTCAGTTGGTATGCTTGTTTGCAGAAAAGATGTCCATGAATTCGATTTCCATTCGTGGCCTAAAGATTAGTATAGTTCAGTAGCATTTTGATTCATGCTTATACGCTTGATACCTACCTGTTGTGGTTTTTGTATGCGGTTAAATTGTAGTTCTAGCGAACTGATATGATGTCATAATTTTTTGATTATATATTTATTCATTAATCGAATTAGAAATTATTACAACTGCGTATAATTATTTGATCCTGAGTATAGCATAACTTCAAAATTTATTCTCACAGATTTTCAGTTTTTGTATATGAATACTGCCGATAGAACAAAGAATGTTTCTTAAAATGACTGATTTTTTAGCATGCATACAGGAGTTTTCATTATTAACAAGTTAGAGTGTAATGAAAGATGATACTGTCTAAGATGCTGTCTGTATTACTTCAGATAGAACGTATTCTGCCATTCCGCCATGCTTTTTCGCTGATATTAGCTTGCTAATTTACGGTCCTGCATATCAACCGCCGGTTTGTCTACGTCGGTGGTAGAGCTAAGAGCCAACTCTCGTTAATTATCTCTGTGCAGCTTCGGCTGATTTAATTTTATATTTCTATTCTGAGTTGCAGCCAAAAGTATTGGCTCAGTTTATAAGCACCTGTAAATTCCTTCTTGAGTTGAATAAATGGGTCTTTTCACCCTTCCTACGTCTTGTTATTGTTACGGATTGAACTTAGCGAATAGTCGCTTCACAGCTAAAAATCTAGTCAGCAACGTGAAGTTAATTTAGCTAGAATCTTACAAAATACATAATTTAACCTGTTACTTGAACAATGTTTTATGGAGAATGTTTGAAATCAAAAAGTATGAGTCACTTAAAGAACTGTTATGGGTTTGAATTGAAACTTCAGCATTTCTGATTAATAATTTGATGAGAATCCTATCACTGTATTTTAAATATAATCTGTAAAATTAATAAAAATTATTAACAGTAGTACAGCTAAATATACCCAAATAAAAATTAAGTGGAAAATGTTTGAAATTTTGCTGTACATATAAAAGTTGAATGATACAGATTTAAAAAAATTCCATTATGTATTTTGAAAAAGTAAATCACGACTCTATATGCAGATTCTCGTTTCCTTTTAATCTATCTAATGTGATGTATAATGACTAATAGTAATGTATGTCTTGCCTGCTGCTTTGCAAATAGACATGTAACCCAAAGTAATGTGAAATGACTATGTTAATTTTATAAAAAATGCTTTGTCAGGTCTTTAGGTCTTGTCTTTATTCCTTTAGATTTAATGATTGAAACATTTTGGGACATGCAATCTCGGAGTAAAATTATAGCCTAATAATCTGGTTTTAGAGGAGAAAACCTTACAGTGAAGTCATACTTAGCTTTATTCGTCTTCGAGATTTGCTTTCCTTCCAAAATATTTGGCTTCTTTCCAGGTGTCTTAAACATTTTTATGAAATTTTATTTGTTTAAAAATGCTCTTTGAAGAACACTTTAGCGTTTTCTAACTCTGTGCATTCAGAATTCACTAGAAGCAAATAGCCACTATACATCTTTTCTGTGAAAGCAGCCAGCATTTCCAAGCATATTTCCTCAGCAATAAAACTTTTATCCGCTGAGCAGTGTAGCTGTCATAACTTTTACACATCAGAGGTGAAAAGAATTCGCAAGAAACATATAAAAAACGCAAGAAATACATTACTTTAGATTTTAGTTATGTTAAATTACCATGCGATTCCCTAAAGTTTTAGAACAACTCGTATTAAAAATACGTTAATATACATAAAAACCTGAGCATTAACATTTTTGCTTCAAAATCATATGTATTACATTTTTAGAAACATTTTTAAATTCTAAGGAATCTTCAAGCTAATTATTCTGCACGTTAATTTGTATACGAGAATGAAAAAAAGATTAGAAAGTGTGAACTTTATTTTAAATGTAATATTTCTCGCTGATCTTGTTGTAAATATTCTAAAGAAATCTTGGAGCTTTCTTGTTTTTACGGTAGCATGAACGTAGAGAAAAGAACTAAATGCATGGTGTCAGTTTCGTTCCCTCTTGTAAACTGAGCGGAACAGAAAATAGTTTTGTCTTAAAATTATGACTAAATTCCTCCTTACGAAATTTAAAAATTTGAGATAATTATATTCAGCAATTACGTAGTTATTATAAGAAACAGATAAACTTTTGTTGTCCAACGGTTATTTATATTTTTTATCACCTAGCTGCAAAAGATTCCGGGATCTTCGTGCGCATAGATGAGTAGTATGAACAAAAATATCTAAGTTATTGACCTTGTTTTTGACAGAATTTCATTTTCATAGTAGTCGGACGAAATTTCATCCCTTTCTTCAGATTTGGGTCCAGACTCGCCTTGGGTCATGTGGAATGGTCAAAAGGGAACTTTTCAACTCCCCGAGTAGTTCTATAACTACGTTAGTCAAACATCGCTGCAAAGTTAATTTTATTTACATATTTAATTTTTTTTAGTTCGAGAGACGAAAGTTGAATATCTTATTCAGCAGACCAGTGTGATCACCACTAAGCTCTTAAACATTCCTCCACTTAACTTCCTTCAGAATTTTAGAGATTCAGGAGTTTCACAAGAACTTAAGAATGTTTACTCACTAATAGGAAGCACATAGAGTTTGAATATTCAGCTTCATCAGAATATTCAGCTGCCTGAAACAGACAGCTTTTCTTAAGTTTAAGCAGAATGATTTTTGCTAACGTTGTTCCCGTGTGAGTTATCTTTTGTTACAGGTTTAAGAAATCTACTGCAAAAGGTAATAAAATTTCTAGAAATGCTGTATGTTTCCCCAAGTTTAGTTTCAGGAATTTGTGATAAATGCGGGAGACATTATTTTGATTGCTATAATATCTTTCAAAGAGACCTACTGTGGTCCTAAACACGCACAACAGCGCAAGGAACATTTTTGATTGCGAAAAATATCAAAGGTTTCTCTTTGTCGTATGCGACGGTTTCTAATTTGGAAAGGACCCCTATGGAATTTATAAGGGCACAAGTAATGGTCATATGCTCTGGTACCTAGCGATTTTTGATGCCACTTAAATGACGTAGAATATAGGCAACTAAATAAGAATTTTGCTGGAACTTTGAGACACATATACAAAGGGCTTCTTATATGCATTTATCAGTAAAGCTAGAATTTTGAACACTTCAGATTGCGTAATTTTCAAGATGTATGTTTTGAATGAAGGTTAATTATCTAAAGCAAACTCTGGGAGATATAAAATAATTACATTGCAGTGATTAATTTTTTTCCTTGAGCAGGAATCTTAATATTCAAGCACACTTTCACTGGGAGCGGAAACTAAGACCCACCAATCTTCGAACTGGTTATGTTAATTCATGCACTACAAAAGCTCACAGAGGGAATGGCTTTAGTTTCTTACATTTACCACCTACTTAAATGTTTTCCCTCCTTCCCTGTAAGTGAGATTAGAGTTAAGGAATTAAAGATATTTCTCCCATATGCCTTTGTGTTATTATATTCCGCATGTCCAATTAATAAATTTGAAGTGTCAAGTTTGCAATACTGCACATGCGGAACTGAAAGATTCCAATTTGCTAACTAAGATCCACTGACCATTACACTCGAAGTGGGAATAATGGCTTGATATATACGAAGGGCATTCAAGATCTTTTACATATGGTATGACTAAACATGGTGAAATGGTTGTATTAACCTTTGAAAGGGAAAAAGGAAAGCATTGGCAGTAAGTATTAAGCCTTCATTTTTAAGAAGCTGTTAAATATGGTCAGTCAATGATGCCAGTTAGTATTGAAAATATAAGACATGATTTAGTTATTAAGCTTTTCATAACAGAAGGCATAACACTCATAAATATTCAAGATCACATGGTTGCAGTTTATAATGCTAAAGCATCATATTTGTATCTTCATACGGTGGATTGTCATGTTTAAGATAGATGATGACGTGCCTGAAACATAATCTCAGGCCAAGCCACAGGTTATATATGACCATTAAACAAATGGGAAATTAAGTAAAGAAATACCTGATGGAAACTTGATTGCTGAAGAAATGGGCATCGTGGTTAGATCACTGGAATGCATAGAACATTGATGATTTCAAAGGCCTAGGCCACACGGATACCGGAAATCTTGAAGCCAGAAATGAAGAGACATAGAGTCGAATGTTTTCTAGAATTGCTCCCCATGATAAATATAAATACACATTTTTAGTTATGTGTAGTGACAAGAGATGAGCTCCTTTACTATGACCCGGAAATGAAATAAAACAGCATGACGAGAAAGCAGAGAGGATCTCCAAAATATCCCAAGTTCAGAACCTAGAAAACATGCCTTGAAGTTTTAGGTACCAGTTTTTGAGATGAAGAATGACCGCTGCCTATTGATTATATGCGATATAATACGCCGCAATAAGTGTTTATTATGCTAACCTATTGATTCAACTTCAATCAGAATTAAAGATTAAACATTACACTAAATTAAGTAGAAAAAATATGGCCTTTGCACGATAGCTCTTCAATACGCAAGTCTGAGCTTTCCTAGGGTGTTATTCAGCAAAGTGTATTTCAACTTTTCCCCATCCATTCTATCGACTCTAGTGACTTGTTGGGTTCTCAGTGTGGTGGGTTGGTGGTGACTTGTTGGGTTTTCAGTGATTGCATGGGTCACGTTACAACGAAGTTTGAAACTTCTTAAAAGCGCCCCCACATATACTGATACTCTGTGTATTTTTCTGCATTTTCGTGCAAAGATGTTGATTTAGCCCTATTCTTTTAGCAATCTGAATGTTTACAGACATAAAAACTGCTAATGACTCAAACACGGAGTAAGCGGAACTATTTATGAGCAAACGTTAACTGAAACCCGATTTTGATTGGTGTTATACGGTCACATTCTCAAAATAACAAGACTGTTAATAACATTTTATAATTACAAGGTACAGTAAGAAAGATACTAAGGGCATAAACCCTATGTTAACTCAATTAATGTTGTTAATAACTACTGTTGAATATAAAGAGTAAGAATTTACAGACGTATAATTTGCAGAAGCGTAAGTCACGTTTTCTTTCAATAGACAAAACCATTAAAAAGCGGAGTGTATCAACACATTACATTACTCTGTTTTCAAGGTTTGTTTAAGCACAACGCCATTAGAATGGTTAATTAATACAGCTGACATTCTGGCGATGGACCAAAATTCTGGAAGCTACTTTCCTCTGTAATTTCATAATTTATTTCGAGGTCACATGGAATATTTAATCATTTTGAAATGTGTTTTATTAAAAATGACATTATAACTGCCGCTTTTATGAACTCGCGCTCTTTGGCCTTTATTATTTAATTTGGCATCAGGAGACCGCATTTAACTTCCAAGGAATTTTGGAATAAAGAAGTTGTCCTGCTTTATGTTCTACGAACTTATTTTAAGCAACAGATTACGTCAAAGCAGAATATGTTAAATCTTACTTGCAATTTAAAGATTTGAAAAATCTTCGCTTTTTTGTTAGTTAAGAAGCTATTAGTTTCGAAAGATGACACACGTGTTTTAAAAGTTTAAACAGGAATGAAAGTTATTTCTAGGAGAAAAAAATTGAAAAAAGAAATTATTTACTAGATTTTGATCTGGCATTGGAGCAATAGACTCAAACAGAAATTGTATGTATGTTGCTTTGTAAATAAGTAAATTAAAATCTCCTCTGATTTACCAGTTACTACACTGTTACACTGTTAGTTCAGTCCTGGATTCGAATCCCAGAGAACGGGTTGGCTGCATGGGCGCTTTCGTGTTTTTTTCCATGTGTAAGGTATATACGAGTCATGTTAGTTTCGAAAGATGACACACGTGTTTTAAAAGTTTAAACAGGAATGAAAGTTATTTCTAGGAGAAAAAAATTGAAAAAAGAAATTATTTACTAGATTTTGATCTGGCATTGGAGCAATAGACTCAAACAGAAATTGTATGTATGTTGCTTTGTAAATAAGTAAATTAAAATCTCCTCTGATTTACCAGTTACTACACTGTTACACTGTTAGTTCAGTCCTGGATTCGAATCCCAGAGAACGGGTTGGCTGCATGGGCGCTTTCGTGTTTTTTTCCATGTGTAAGGTATATACGAGTCATGTTTCCTTAGAAAGTCCTCCACGAAAGTAACATAATCAACTAAACAAAACTAAACTGTTTCATAAAGGGGCCACATAGCTAGTTTGAAAATGATATTTTCTATATGGAATAGCGACTATAGTACAAAAGGGAGGAAACGTTAATACTTTTCCCAGTTTCCCTTAAGTGTGAGTTGAATTTCATATTCGCAGATCAGCAGTGATTTGTTTCATGCTCTCTTTATTCTTAATTGGAAAAAAATCTCTTACCTGGTGAAATATAAGTAAATCAAAAGTTTATTTAGTATGGTTATGATAAAAGCCGCTTGCTGTCAGTGAATAAAAGATAACAAGTTTCTATGAATGGAATCTCAAAAATATGTTTTGCACTCCTGTTGAACATGAATAATAAATTACTAATTCCATATGAGAACTATAATTTCATGAATCTTTACAGCAGACGAAGGTTAGCAATTCAGAGGATATCTATACGTGTACATTGTAAATTAGATTAAATATTTTCATAATTGAATTTGCTCCATTTTCCTTTTCGAAAAATTTTAATATTAAAAAAATACGTACCAATGTTTTAGGTTTTATTTTAAAAATATACTTAAAGACAAATACTTCGTGCCCTCCGCTTTTGTTTATTTACCTTTTGAATTACTTACATTTAAGGATGCATTAATATCCCTAATAATAAAGTTATTATTTTGGTTATTGTTCAGTTTTCCGTCCAAGAAAAACGTTTGTGTTGATAACTGTTCAGTAATAGGTTATATTTAGAGATTTCGTTGTTAACTGTTTATTAATCTAAGTTATTTTTGGGTCTTCAGAGTTGTCATAATTTACTATGACAAGTCTGTTATGTCTGTATTATGACCGTTATTTGTCTTATTTCTTCAGACAAATAACTGTATTTTGCCTTTGCGTACATTAAGTATATATTTTACTGGTTTCTTTCTAACATGAATTTTTTGCGTCGACATATTCAAGCTTGCATTGCATCATTCAAGATGCTTGCTACTAAACCAGGAAAGAAATAATATAAAACTAATTTTGGTACGATGCTTTAGTAATATTTTTGCTTGAACATGTAGTAGTTATTACATTATGGGAAAAGACGTAATAAATTCCATGAGTGCTTAAAGTAATTTAATGAAATAGAAGTAATTTAAGTTTTACAGTCCAGGTCTTGTAAGAGTCATAGGAAATAAAGGAAAGTAAAAGGAACAGGAAAATAAGTTTTCTGTGGTAAAAAGTAGTTACAGTGGGTAACTGTCAGTATTGTTGGTATCACTGAGTAATGCAATGGGTATCATTAATTTGTTAGAAGGGTTGCTTGCATTTTTGATTTCTATCACACAGGTTTTATTTTATTGATTAGGAACGCAAGAAGGCATTATTAAAAGCCTGAGTAAGTTCTTGTTCGAGCTTGGTTAATTCAGCCCTGACGTTTCAAAAATCTGAGAAAAGTTTCCTTTCGGTTAACAACATAATTATGCATAATCTCATTACTAGGTAGGTAGGTTTTTCATAGCATAAGGAGCGATAGTAGTGAAGCAGTCAGGAATTTCTTCGTATTCGTGGTGGTGGAGAGGGGTTGTGCAGTTAGTGATGACGACCTTAGAATAGAGTTTGGCAATTCCATAGATTTGGGTGTAACGATTTTTAGCAAAATGTTTTGGCGTCACTTTTTTCCATTAACAGTTTTGGGGAATAATTGAGAAGCTTTGTAACTAACAAGATTTGATGAGCCACTACTTAAATGGATAAAAAGTACTGAAATGGATAAAAATACATCTTCTTTCAAAATTTATATTCAGGGCTGTAATAAACAGCCTTGTTTACTGGATCTCTAATTATAGATACTTTGATTACTGAGACTTCACTTTTTCTAAAACCAAAGGAAGCCTTGGAAAATTGTTAAAGGTGACTTAATTTACGAACTTAAAAATTCAAATATAACAGATTATCTAGAACAGATTATCTATAACAGATTATCTACAAGATCTAATATTAGCCGAATGTTTCAATCCAGAAACAAGCTAATATTAGAGTCATATTTTCAGAGGAGATCAAATAATGATAAATAATATAGATAAACAAGTGTTCCAGAAGTATTAAATGTTTCGTTTAATATTCAATATTTGAAAACATGCAAGGACTGTCTCTTTGCCAAAAGTATGGAGAAAATAAAGCAGCACAGACTTTAAATATCAGATGACTTCGATGTTAGTCAGTGCTATATATTGCAAAGAGTGAGTATTTGCGACATCAACGATTTAAACATTTGATAGTGTAACTAGAGTTCTGACTCAGTACTTATATGGTTTTACAGTTTTTTTCTTCTATCTGTTTCTTTATTTCAAGCAGCAGAGCTCGTTAAACCCAATGAAGATAAGCTTGTAAGGTTTTAGTTTAAACTAACAAAGTTTTATTTCAATTTCCCCTTTCCTATGATTTTTTATTTCAACTTCCCGTTAGAATGAGCGTGCGTTTCAGCTTTATGCTAATTTGAAGTGGAGCCAAGTTTTGGTATTTAACCGTTAGCAAGGAACTACTCAGGGTGAGAGAGCTTTTAGTCTCAGATCGCTGCTGCTCTGTTCGACGTTCGCCTGACTAGCTAGTACTTAAATTCTAAGCCTTAGCGCTGTTACTCTATTACCTATTGAAGTAAATCTAAGTGCGTTAGTATTAGTTAAATCTTGCTACGCACCATTTAGCATAGAGGCCAACCTCGCATTTATAGCTCTGTGAGCAACGACTACTTAAATTTCTATTTAACTTTAGTTTAAATTATTTGATTGTTCAGTTTAGACCCAAGTGCGGTCATTATTTTCTGTATCCTTCCCGAGTTGGGAAGTGGCTGTATATAACTTGTAAGGTTTTAGTTAAACTAACCAAGTTTTATTTTAATTTAAATCTGTCTATCTCCTCTCTGTTTCAACTTCCTGTCAGAAGAAGCGCGCGTTTTCAGCTTATGCTAATTTTGAAGTACAGCGAAGTACTATTTAAGCCAGAGGTAGAAACCTCTCAGTGTGAGAGAGCTTTAGTCTCATATCACGGCCACTCGGCTCAACGTTCGTCTGACCAGCTAGCAGTTTAAATTTATAAGCCATAGTGCTTACTACGTGATTGCATTGTAAAATAAATTAAAGTGCGGTAGTATTTAGTATACCTTGCTACGCACCCTTTTAGATAGAGGCCAACTTCCGCGAATTGCTCTGCGAAGCAAAGTTTAATTTAAGTTCTATTTTAATTTATTTAAATTTATTTGATTGTTAAGTTCGACCAAAGTGTGGTCTGTTACGTTCTGTATCTCTCCCGAATTGGGAGGTTTGTATTTAATAGTGATTGAATAAAAGAGGATTTCAAATCCCTTCACGTGCAGTTATTCTCCAGCCCAGCAGTTACATCAGAACATAGCGTACCTTCCGCTCCCTGTTCCAGTTCAGGACTTAGAACGTAAGGATAAGAACCCTTTACAGAATTTACCATGTTCTCAAAGAATACACACAGAATGCTAAGTCCTGATAGTGGCGCCCGCACAAAAAGAAGAGGATGGCCTCAACAACAAGAAGACGAACCTGAGACACCTGCTGTACCTGTCCAGAATCCTGAGATAGCACCTCCTGGCATAGAAGGATTCGGCTACATCGTACAAACCATGCGAGCAGCCATGAAGCCAGCGGCAAGTTTTGACGGCAAGACAGCCGTAATCAATTTCCTGGAAAAGCTAGACTCCCACTTCATGCTATATCCAGTCCACGAATTTCAGAAAGTCGCTCTTGCTACCAGCGCTTTGAAGGGCCAAGCGCTAAGTTGGTTCAAGTGCATCGGAAAGAATCTCTTGGGGGAACCAGGAAGCCCCACATACACGTATGAAAATTTCAAGAATTCTCTAGTGAAAGCATTTCCCGTGGTGCGAGATCGAGCCAGATTGGAAGCTGAACTGTTTAGCCGATACCAAGAAAGAATAGAAGATTTGTCTAATTTTATTTTGAGGAAAATTCAAGTTTTCAAGCTTTTGTATGGAAGTCGCCCGGATCCTGAAATTATTCAAGTTATACTTCCTAGGCTACTGCCCCAAGTTCAAGATTTCATCGAACTAAGAAATCCAACAACATTAGACAGATTATTTGAGCTCGCGGTACAATTTGAAAGCCGAAGAACAGCCGACAACGAACGACGACGCCAATTTGAGCGAAGAAGTCAGTGGAGTTCGCCAAGACCGCAGCAAAAGCAAAATCAAAGTTACGGGAATAAGGCGAAGCAATGGCCGAAGAAAGATGTGTCTCCTAAAGCGAGCGGCGAACGAAGGGAATTTAATAGAAGAACAAGCAAAGATTCCGAGGGCAACCAGAAGAAAAAGAATTTAAACTAAGAGGGATTTCTTCGAGGAAGGTGAAGAAGTCCGAAGCAGCGCAAAACCCTTCCAAAATCAATTTAAACACCGTGGTCGTTAAGAATTTGAGTTTGCCGAAGATTGAAGTTCTAATCAACAACATACCGGCGACAGCCCTCTTGGATACAGGAGCCCAAAGCAGCTTCGTATCGGAAAGATTCTTTAAGAAGCACTTTCGACGTTACAGAATTTTTAGTGCAAGAGACACGGATGTCATAGCGGCCCAAGGAGAAAAATGTAGCTGTTTAGGAAAAGTACCATTGTTCGTGCGTATCAACAACGAACAGGTAAGAATCCTGTTTTATATTGTGCGTAACCTGCAGACTTGTATTATTCTAGGTGTGGACTTTTTTAGTTTGGCAGAAGCAAAAATTGATTTCAAGGGGGGAGAACTAACATTAAATATGAAGCCAATTGAAGCGAAGAATGATAAGCCCCCGCAGCTGGACTTGGAACATTTACAAGCAGAGGAAAAAGAGAAAATCCAAGGTCTGGTAAGTCACTTTGCGAATTTATTTAGTGATGTACCAGGCTTTACGCAGGTGGTGAACCACGACATTGACACGGGGGACGCTCAGCCAGTTAGGCAAAAGCCATATAGATATGATAGGACAAAAGAAGAAATAATTGAACATCATATTAAAGAGATGTTAAAGAATAAAATCATCACGCCAATTTCTAGCAGTTATGCTAGCCCCGTTGTCCTGTGTAAGAAAAATAATGATTACCCGATTACGCACCCGAAGCGGTGGCGTTTTGCTATAGATTATCGCAAGTTAAATTCAGTTACAAAATATCCTGTATATCCGTTGCCGATAATTGAAGAAATTATTCGAAATATTTCGTCTACAAAATACATGACTACATTAGATCTCACGAGTGGCTATTTTCAGATTGGGGTAAAACCCGAGGACGTACACAAAACCGCGTTCATAACGAAATCTGGTACGTACGCATTTCTTAGAATGCCGTTCGGATTATCCGGCGCGCCGGCAACGTTCCAAAGATGTATGGACATCGTCTTAAGACCAGTCCTTGGTAAAAGCACTTTCATATATTTAGACGATATTATAATTACGAGTAGTACTCTAGAACAACACTTACAAGATTTAAGAAAAGTATTTTCATTGTTAAACGAAGCTGGTTTAAAGATAAATGCGTCTAAATGTAAATTTGCCGCAAAAGAGTTACGTTATTTAGGATTTAAAATTTCCCAAAAGGGAATCGAAACGGATCAGTCAAAAATAGTAGCCATTAGAAATTATCCTGTTCCTAAAACAGCGAAGAAATTATCGTCGTTTCTCGGGATGTGTTCATATTACCGGGCTTTCATTAAAGACTTTGCAAAAATAGCTGAGCCACTGCTAAAGTTGAAAAGAAAAAAAGCTAGGTTTTCGTGGTCAGCAGAAGCCAACTTGGCGTTTCAAAAATTGAAAGACGCATTGACTCAAGCTCCCGTCTTAAAATTTCCAGAAGGGGATAAAGGATTAGAGATTTCAGCGGACGCTTCAGATTTCGCGATTGGTGCAGTGCTTTCCCAAAATGGTCAGCCCGTGGCTTTTTTCAGCCGAACATTAAATGAAACCCAAAGAAACTATTCCGCAACAGAGAGAGAAACTCTCGCAGTGTTAGCATCAGTACAGAAATTTCGTGTGTTCTTTGGAAGTTCTCCAGTAACTGTATATACCGACCACGCGGCGGTCACTAGACTCTATTCTGGAAAAAATTTATCACCCAGATTAATAAGGTGGGCTCTCAAATTACAGGAATATAACCTAATAATTAAACATACGCCGGGAAAGGAAAATGTTGTGGCAGATGCTTTAAGCAGAATTAACTTAGATGAAAATGGAAGTGTAATTAAGATAGCCATGTTAACATCCAAAGTATTAGATTCTCGTGAAACAGTAATAGCCGAACTCAAAAAAGATCCGGAGTTCAAAAATATATACAATTATTTGGCCGACCCTGAGAATTTCAATCATCCGGATATTGTGCCGATAAGAAATAGGGCCGAAAATTACGAATTAATTGACGGACTGTTATTCTATACGAAAGCTACTAATGAGAATCATGAATATAGACCGGTTATCCCAGCTAGCATGAGGTTGAATGTATTAGAAGAGTTGCATGATTGTGCCATTTCGGCTCATTTAGGTATAAGAAAAACTGTTCAGAGAGTTCGCGAGGCAGTTTTCTTTCCAGAACTGCAAAAGTTTACTAGGGCGTATGTCCAGTCGTGCCCAACATGTCAATTAAATAATTATGTTAATTTCCGCCCGGCCGGGTTCCTAAATAGTATTAAATCAGAATTCCCAAATCAAATAATAGGCATCGATTTACTTGGACCTTACCCTCGAAGTAAAGTTAATAAAAGCCGATATCTTTTAGTTATAGTGGATCATTTTAGCAAATGGTTAGAGTTAATTCCGTTAAAACGCGCGTCTGCAAAAATTGTAGTAGATTCAATTCTAAATAAGTATATTTTAAAATACGGGGCGCCCCTAAAAGTTATTTCAGACAATGGTCCTCAGTTTGTTAGTAAAATGTTTGAGGAAATGTGTGCAAAACTGGGCATACGTCATCTAAAGATGGTCCCGTATCGTCCGCAGTCAAACATAGCGGAACGGGTGAATAGAAATGTAGTGAAAATAATTCGTAGTTATGTGAAAAACTATCACTCTACCTGGGATAGCCATATAAATGAATTTGCATTTGCACTTAGGACCGCCAAACACGATACTACACAAAAAACACCCGCTGAACTCTTCTTAGGAAGAAAGATCTTGACCCCCCTAGATAAACTGTTCTTTGTACAGGAAAGGGCAGAAGAATTTAAAATGAGTGATATACAAAAGTTAATACGGGAAGCGACGGAAAATATAGAAATGGCCCAAAGAAAACAGAAATTGTACTATGACCTAAAAAGAAGAGAGGTCAAGTACAATGTGGGAGATGAAGTGTTGAAGATTAAACACAACTTGTCAAATGCCCCAGAGGAAAAGGTGGGGAAATTTTTTCCGCGTTTTGAAGGCCCGTTCACAATTGAACAAATTACGGGGGCAGTGGTTATATTAAAAAGAAATGATGGTCAAACGCTCAAAGCGAATGTGGACCAAATAAAACCGTTCTATAATCGCAGCAAAATGGCTGTATTTAAAGATTCGTTTCAGGATCCGAGGCAATCGACTAGCCAGGAAGATATACGTCAGCAAAAACAGCAGGAACCAGCTACAACGGCATCGAAATGTCAGAAGAAGAAAGCTCCCCCCCAACAAAGAAATAAGAACCAAAAAGGTGGTTTCAAAAGAAAGTCTCACGATGCAGGTGAACAAATCTACGAACGGAATTACGAGCGCACCAAGAGAAGAAAGCAGAATGGGCAAGGGAAGCCCAATGTATCCAAAAGAACTGTGGAATCATCGGACAGGTGCCTGAGAAGCAAGAAACGTCGATTGCAGCCTGAGAATCAACTTCCCGAATACAGCAGGAACCAGGACAAGCAACGAGCAAGGGCCCAGGAGAGAAGGGCCCAGTCCACCAAACGTCCAGCGGAGCAACCTCCTCTACAAAGGAAATTGCCGAGGATACAACGACGGAATTTCAAAAGAAAAAGAGACGAGCAGGCTCCGAAAGAACAACGAAAAACGAGGAAACTGAACCAGGCCACAACTTACTCAAGTTTTAAAGATTGGGCCAAGAAAAGGATGGACGATCATAATAAGATAAGTACAATTTCGTATTCAAAAGTTTAGTTAATTTTTGAGTATACTGCAAGTTGCAGGGCTGATTTTACCTCAAGCGAGGTTGACTTTTACGCCAAGTGAGCGATAAGTCCTCATATGGAAAGTAAAATGTTTTGTTAAAAGAAATTGTAATTTTCAAAGATTTAAAATCACTTAATGTTTTGTAAATAGATTAATTCTGTAAAAGCAATGAATTGCTGAAAAGAAAATGTTAACTAAATGATTTTGTATGACGCTTTGTCGAAAGACTTGTAAAATGTCTAGAAGGAAAAATCGGAAAATTGAAGAACACGATTTAGTCTGTGGACTATTATTTCAATGTAATTTGATATTTCAAGAAAGTACCTTGAAAAAGGAATAGGAAGCACTTGCTGTAAGCTTAGAAATTTAACCTATATTTGCATTTCATGATTGCTATGAAATTGTTAATGTGTTATGAAATATAACAAATAATATTATGCTAGCAATGCACGTTAAGTGCAATATTAATGTGAATGTTGTGTGCAAACTGCGAAATTGTATGCATGAAAAGTTAAAGATTGAGTAATTTTAGAATGCAAGTGTTAATTAGGCTCTCCACCAAATACACTTAAAGTGTTAGACATAAAGCTAGTGAGAACCTTAGGATTAGCTGGTTATAGGGCGTTTTTTCAGGTCTCGTATGTCAAGTTCTAACTAATGTTAGTCGATCGTAGGTGGAAGAGTTGAACACCCCCGAACACAGAAAACCCGCAATGGCGGCTTGCTTTACATCCAACACCGGTGAGAGAGCATTGGGGGAAGAATTTAATTGTGCTTGAATGATAATGTGTGTGTGCGAATTTACACAGGTAAAAATAAGGATTTGTAACACCTAGAAATATTACTGTTATTATGTCATACTAAAATTCCCTTCCTTCCAGATTTTGCTGAAAGGAGTAAGACTTGTTGGAAGAATAAGATGTTAAGAAAAAATGTTGAAGACTGTTGTTCAAGAATACTTCGTCTGTAAACTTGTTTCACAAACAGATATTGCCTTGTAAGAGTTGGCCTAAGTTTAGAAGAATGAAATTTTGACTATTTTAGAATTGCGAGTTTCAACATGGTCCGTTTGGACCAAAGTAGTTTAACTATCGCAATTCTGGCTCCCAGAAGAAAAGGTGGGGAAATTCTTTCCGCGTTTTGAAGGCCCGTTTATAATAGAAAAAATAACAGGGGCAGTGGTTATATTGAAAAGAAATGACGGGCAAAGAATCACGGCGAATGTGGATCAAATTAAGCCGTACTATAATAGAAATAAAATGCCAGTATTTAAAGATTTGTTTCAGGATCCGAGGCAATCGACTAGCCAGGAAGATGTACTTCAGCAAAAACAGCAGGAACCAGCTACAACGGCATCGAAAAGGCAGGAAAAGAAAGCTCCCCCTCAACAAAGTAGAAATAGGAACCAAAAATGTGGATATAAAAGAAAGTCTCACGATGCAGGTGACCAGATTTACGAACGGAACAACGACCATACAAAGAGAAGAAAGCAGAATGGGCAAGGAAAGCCCAATGTATCCAAAAGAACTGTGGAATCATCGGACAGGTGCCTGAGAAGCAAGAAACGTCGATTGCAGCCTGAGAATCAACTTCCCGAATACAGCAGGAACCAGGACAAGCAACGAACAAGGGCCCAGGAGAGAAGGGCCCAGTCCACCAAACGTCCAGCGGAGCAACCTCCTCTACAAAGGAAATTGCCGAGGATACAACGACGGAATTTCAAAAGAAAAAGAGACGAGCAGGCTCCGAAAGAACAACGAAAAACGAGGAAACTGAACCAGGCCACAACTTACTCAAGTTTTAAAGATTGGGCCAAGAAAAGGATGGACGATCATAATAAGATAAGTACAATTTCGTATTCAAAAGTTTAGTTAATTTTTGAGTATACTGCAAGTTGCAGGACTGATTTTACCTCAAGCGAGGTTGACTTTTACGCCAAGTGAGCGATAAGTTCTCATATGGAAAGTAAAATGTTTTGTTAAAAGAAATTGTAATTCTTAAAGATTTAAAATTACTTAATTTTGTAAATAGATTAATTCTGTAAAAGCAATGAATTGCTGAAAAGAATATGTTAACTAAATGATTTTGTATGACGCTTTGTCTAAAGACTTGTAAAATGTCTAGAATGAAAATTCGGAAAATTGAAAAACACGATTTAGTCTGTAGACTATTAATTCAATGTAATTTGATATTTCAAGAAAGTACCTTGAGAAAGGAATAGGAAGCACTTGCTGTAAGCTTAGAAATTTAACCTATATTTCTGTAAGCTTAGAAATTTAACCTCTATTTGCATTTCAGGATTGCTATGAAATTGTTAATGTGTTATGAAATGTAACAAATAATATTATGCTAGCAATGCACGTTAAGTGCAATATTAATGTGAATGTTGTGTGCAAACTGCGAATTTGTATGCATGAAAAGTTAAAGATTGACTATTTTAGAATGCAAGTGTTAATTAGGCTCTCCACCAAATACACTTAAAGTGTTAGACATAAAGCTAGTGAGAACCTTAGGATTAGCTGGTTATAGGGCGTTTTTTCAGGTCTCGTATGTCAAGTTCTAACTAATGTTAGTCGATCGTAGGTGGAAGAGTTGAACACCCCCGAACACAGAAAACCCGCAATGGCGGTTTGCTTTGCATCCAACACCGGTGAGAGAGCATTGGGGGAAGAATTTAATTGTGCTTGAATGATAATGTGTGTGTGCGAATTTACACAGGTAAAAATAAGGATTTGTACCACCTAGAATTATTCTGTTATTATGTCATACTAAAATTATTTTCCTTCCAGATTTTGCTGGAAGGAGTAAGACTTGTTGGAAGAATAAGAGTTGTTAAGAAAAAATGTTGAAGACTGTTGTTCAAGAATACTTCGTCTGTAAACTTGTTTCACAAACAGATATTGCCTTGTAAGAGTTGGCCTAAGTTTAGAAGAATGAAATTTTGACTATTTTAGAATTGCGAGTTTCAACATGGTCCGTTTGGACCAAAGTAGTTTAACTATCGCAATTCTGGCGAGAAATTTGTAAGGTTTTAGTTAAACTAACCAAGTTTTATTTTAATTTAAATCTGTCTATCTCCTCTCTGTTTCAACTTCCTGTCAGAAGAAGCGCGCGTTTTCAGCTTATGCTAATTTTGAAGTACAGCGAAGTACTATTTAAGCCAGAGGTAGAAACCTCTCAGTGTGAGAGAGCTTTAGTCTCAGATCACGGCCACTCGGCTCAACGTTCGTCTGACCAGCTAGCAGTTTAAATTTATAAGCCATAGTGCTTACTACGTGATTGCATTGTAATACAATTTGAAGTGCGCTAGTATTAGTATATCTTGCTACGCACCCTTTCAGGTAGAGGCCAACTTCCGCGATTAGCTCTGCGAAGCAAAGTTTAATTTAAGTTCTATTTTAATTGAGTTAAATTTATCTGATTGTTAAGTTCGATCCAAGTGCGGTCTTTTACTTTCTGTATCTCTCCCGAGTTGGGAAGTGTGTAATTAATAGTGATTTAATAAAAGAGGATTTCAAATCCCTTCACGTGCAGTTACTATCCAGCCCAGCAGTACATCAGAACAAAGCTTACATTTCATCAGCTCACTGTTCCAGTTCAGGACTTAGAGCTTGAGGATAAGAACTCGATTACAGACTGTATTTATGTTTCCAAAAATGATGCACAGAACACTAAGTCCTGATAAACTGTGGTTTAATAAAAGAGGATTTTAAATCCTTCTTATGTGCAGTTTTTCTACCACTTAACCCCAGTTTTTTACCACAGAACATAGCTGCATTCAGCTCCCTGTTCAAGATCAGAACTTGCATTACTTCACAAATATGTTCACCAAGAGTATGCACCGAACACACAGTCTGACACTGGCGCCCAAAGAAGAAAAATGAGAGGATGGCCTGAAACACAAGAAGATGAACCTGAGATACCTGCAGTACCTGTGCAGAACCCTGAGATACAACCTCCTGCCCTAGAAGGATTTGGCTACATTGTACAAACCATGCGGGTAGCCATGAAGCCAGCGGCATGTTTTGACGGCAAGTCAGCCGTAATTAATTTCCTGGAAAAATTGGACGCCCACTTCATGTTATATCCAGTCCACGAATTTCAGAAAGTCACTCTTGCCACCAGCGCTTTGAAGGGCCAAGAGCTAAGTTGGTTCAAGTGTATTGGAAAGAATCTTTTGGGGGAAAGGCGAAGCCCCACATATGAAAATTTTAAAATTTCCTTGGTGAAAGCATTTCCTATAATACGAGATCGAGCCAGACTGGAGGCGGAACGTTTTAGCCGTTATCAAGAAAAGAAAGAAGATTTGTCAAATTTTATCTTGTGAAAAATCCAAGTTTTCAAGCTTTTGTATGGAAGTCGCCCGGATCCTGAAATTATTCAAATTATACTTCCTAGCCTACTACCCCAAGTTCAAGATTTTATCGAGTTAAGAAAGTCAACGACTTAAGATAAATTATTCGAGCTCGCTTTACAATTTGAAAGTCGAAGAACGGCAGACAATGAACGACGTCGCCAATTTGAGCGAAGAAGTCAGTGGAATACGTCAAGACGCAGCAGAAGCAAAATCAGAATTATGGGAACAAGGCGAAGCAATGGCCGAAGAAAAATGGATCTCCTAAGTCGAGCGGCGAACGACGAGATTTTAATCGAAAAACGGGCAAAGATGCAGAAGGTAACCAGAATAAGAAGAAGGATTTAAACTAAGATGGATTTCTTCAAGAAAAGTGAAGAAGTCCGAAGCCTCCTAAAATCTTTCCACAATTAGCTTAAACACCGTGGTTGTAAAAAATTTAAGTTTACCGAAAATTGAAGTCTTAATTAACAACATACCGGCGACGGCTCTTTTGGATAGAGGAGCGCAAAGCAGCTTTATCTCAGAAAGAATTTTGAAGAAGCACTTTTGCCGTTACAGAATTTTTAGTGCAAGAGACACGAATGTCATAGCGGCGCAAGGAGAGAAGTGTAGATGCTTAGGAAAAGTTTCACTTTTTGTGCGTATCAACGACGAGCAGGTAAAAATTTTATTTCATATTGTGCGAAACCTGCAAACACGTATTATTCTGGGTGAGGATTTTTTTAGATTGCCAGAAGTGAAAATAGACTTTCAGGGAGGAAAATTAACGATATCCATGCAGCCAGTGGAAAAGAAGAATGATAAGCCCCCGCAGCTGGAGTTACAGCACTTACCGGCAGAAGAGCAAGAAAAACTGCAGACATTGGTAAGTGAATTTTCAAATTTATTTAGTGATGTACCGGATTTCACGCAGGTGACGAATCACGACATAGAAACGGGGGACGTCCAACCAGTAAGGCAAAAGCCTTACCGTTAAGATAAGGTAAAAGAAGAAATAATTGAATACCATATTAAGGAAATGTTGAAAAATAAGATAATTACGCCGATTTCTAGCAGTTATGCTAGCCCAGTAGTCTTATGGAAGAAAAATAATAATTATCCGATTACGCACCCGAAGCGGTGGCGTTTTGCTATCGATTACAGAAGGCTAAATGCCGTCACAAAATATCCTGTATATCATTTGCCGATAATCGAAGAGATAATTCGAAATATTACCTCTACAAAGTATATGTCCACATTAGATCTTACGAGTGGCTATTTTCAGATTGGGGTAAAACCCGAAGACGTCCCTAAGATCGCCTTCATAACTAAGTCTGGCACGTACGCATTTCATAGGATGCCTTTTCGTTTATACGGCGCGCCGGCAACTTTCCAACTTTCCAACAAACTTCCAACGTTGTATGGACATCGTCTTAAGACCGGTCCTTGGTAAAGTAACGTTCATATATTTCGATGATATTATAATTACGAGTAATAGTTTAGAACAACACTAACAAGATTTAAGAAAAGTGTTTTTATTGTTAAACGAAGTTGGTTTGAAGATAAATGCGTCCAAATGTTAATTTGCCGCAAAAGAGTTACATTATTTAGGGTTTAGAATTTCTCAGAATGGAATCGAAACGGATCAGTCAAAGATAATAGCTATTAAAAATTATCCTGTTCCTAGAACAGCGAAGAAGTTAGCGTCGTTTCTTGGTATGTGTTCATACTATCGGTCCTTCATTAAAGACTTTGCCAAAATAGCTGAGCCTCTGCTGAACTTGAAGAGAAAAAAAGCTAGGTTTTCGTGGTCAGCAGAAGCCAACTTGGCATTTCAAAAACTGAAAGACGCATTGACTCAAGTTCCCGTCTTAAAATTTCCGGAGGGGGATAAAGGGCTAGAAATTTCAGCGGACGCTTCAGATTTTGCGATTGGGGCAGTGCTTTCTCAAAATGGGCAACCCGTGGCCTTTTTCAGTCGAACGTTAAATGTAACCCAGAGAAACTATTCGGCCACGGAAAGGGAAACTCTCGCAGTGTTATCAGCAGTGCATAAACTTCGTGTTTTCTTTGGAAGTTCTCCAGTAACTGTATACACCGACCACGCTGCGGTCACCAGACTCTACTCTGGAAAACATTTATCACCCCAAATAATAAGGTGGGCACTTAAATTACATGAATATAATCTAGGAATTAAACACACGCCGGGAAAGGAAAATGTTGTGGCAGATGCTTTAAGCAGAATTAATTTGGATGAAAATGGAAATATGGTTAGAATAGCCATGCTGACATCCAAAGTATTAGATTCTCGTGAAACAGTAATAGCGGAACTGGGAAACGATCCGGAGTTCAAAAATATATACAATTATTTTGCCGACTCTGAGAATTTCAGTCGTCTGGATATTGTGCCGATAAGAAATAGGGCCGCAAATTACGAAATAATTGATGGACTTTTATTTTATACGAAAACGACTAATGACAACCACGAGTTTAGACCGGTTATCCCAGCTAGCATTAGATTGAATGTATTAGAGGAATTGCACGATTCGGCCATTTCTGGCCATTTGAGCATACGAAAAACTGTCCAAAGAGTTCGCAATGCAGTTTTCTTTCCCGAACTGCAAAAGTTTACTAGAGCGTATGTCCAGTCGTGCCCAACATGCCAATTTAATAATTATATTAATTTCCCCACGGCCGGGTTCCTAAATAGTGTTAAATCAGAGTTCCCAAATCAAATAATAGGCATCGATTTACTGGGACATTATCCTAGATGTAAAGTTAACAAAAGCCGATATCTTTTAGTTATAGTGAACCATTTTAGCAAATGGTTAGAGTTGATTCCGTTAAAACGCGCATCTGCAAAAATTGTAGTAGATTCAATTTTAAATAAGTATATTTTAAAATACGGGGCGCCCCTAAAAGTTATTTCCGACAATGGTCCCCAATTTGGTAGTAATATTTTTGAGGAAATGTGTGCAAAACTGGGCATACGTCACCTAAAGATGGTCCCGCATCGTCCGCAGTCAAACATAGCGGAACGGGTTAATAGAAACGTAGTTAAAATTATTCGAAGTTATATTAAGAATTATCTACCTGGGATAGCCATATAAATGAATTTGCATTTGCCCTTAGAACGGCCAAAAATGACACAACGCAAAAAACACCCGCGGAACTGTTTCTTGGAAGAAAGATTTTGACACCGTTAGATAAACTTTTCTTTGTCCAGGAAAGAGCAGAAGAATTTAAAATGAATGACATTCAGAAATTGATACGGCCGAACAAACGTCCCAGCCGAACAAACGTCGAGCGGATCAACTTCCTCCCCAGCGCAAGTATCCCAGAATGGAAAGAAGGACCCCTAAAAGGAAGGCGGAGGAACAACAAGAGGGCAACGGTCAGCGACCAAAGTCAAGGAGACTGGCCCAAGCTACAATCTATCCAACTTTCAAGGATTGGGCCAAGAAAAGAATGGCTGACTACAGCAAGATAAGTAGTATTTCTTATTCCAACATTTAGTTAATTTTTGATTGTTACTGAAAGTTGCAGGGTATCTTTTTACCTCAAGCGAGGTTGATTTTTACGCCAAGTGTGCGATAAATGATTACTTATCTTGAAAGATGCTTTTGTTTAAAACTGTAATTCTGCAAAGATTTAAAATTACTTAATGTTTGTAAAGTAGATTCTGAAGCATTGTGTATATTAACCTTGTAAAAGCAATTAATTGCTGCGAGAATGTTAACTAAATGTTTTTGTATTATGCTTTGTCGAAAGACTTGTAAATTTCTAGAATGAAAAGTCGGTAGAAGGAAAACACGATTTAGTCTTGTAATGCGATGTTTCAGAAAAGAACTTTTTTAAAAAAAGAATGTGAAGCACTTGCTGTAAACTTAGAAATTTAGCGCATTTATTGTATCTTGTGATTTGTATGCAATTGTTAAAGGTTTCATAAAATATAACAACAGGGATTTATGGCATCAATGCACGTTAGGTGCAAAGTTAACTTTCAATGAAGCATTCTTTGTGCAAACTACGAATTGTATGCATGAAAAGGCGAGATAGAAGTAATAGAATGCAAGTATTAGTAGGCTCTCCACCAAATACACTTAAAGTGATAGACATGAAGTTAGTGAGAACCTTAGGCTTAGCTGTTTATAGGGTGTCTTCTGAGGTCTCGATATGTCAAGTTCTAACTAATGTTAGTCGATCGTAAGGGGTAGAGTCGAACACCCCCCGAACAAAAAAAGAACACCCGCTATTGCGGTTCGCTTTTCATCCAGCACCGGTGGAGAGCATTGGCGGAAGAATTTAATTTTGCTTGAATGATAATTTACACGGGTAAGAAAAGAAGTCTGTTAAGTAGAACTTAGTGTTATTATGTTATACTAAAATTTCTTTCCTTCCAGATTTTGCTGGAAGGACTCAGACGAAAGTAAAGTAATACGCAAAACAGATGAAGAGGTGTGTTAAAATCAAGTTTTCATCCGTAAATGGCCAAGAAATTCTATTTTTCTGTAAAGGTTGGCCTAAGTTAGGTAGAGTTAAATTTTGAGTATTTCTAGAATCACAAAGTTTCAACATGGTCCGTTTGGACCACAGTAGTTCAACTTTTGCCAGTTCTGGCGGGAAGTATATAAGGTTTTAGTTTAAACTAACAAAGTTTTATTTTAATTTCCCCTTTCCTATGATTTCTTATTTCAACTTCCCGTTAGAATGAGCGTGCGTTTCAGCTTTATGCTAATTTGAAGTGGCGCCAAGTTTGGTATTTATCTACTCAGGGTGAGAGAGCTTTTAGTCTCAGATCACTGCTGCTCTGTTCGACGTTCGCCTGACTAGCTAGTATTTAAATTCTAAGCCTTAGCGCTGTTACTCTATTACCTATTGAAGTAAATCTAAGTGCGTTAGTATTAGTTAAATCTTGCTACGCACCATTTAGCATAGAGGCCAACCTCGCGTTTATAGCTTTATAGCTCTGTGAGCAACGACTACTTAAATTTCTATTTAACTTTAGTTTAAATTATTTGATTGTTCAGTTTAGACCCAAGTGCGGTCATTATTTTCTGTATCTCTCCCGAGTTGGGAAGTGGCTGTATATAATTGTGGTTTAATAAAAGAGGATTTTAAATCCTTCTTACGTGCAGTTCTTCTACCACTTAACCACAGTTTTCTACCACAGAATATAACTGCTTTCAGCTCCCTGTTCAAGATCAGGACTTAGATTACTTCACGAATATGTTCGCCAAGAGTATGCACCGAACACACAGTCCTGACAAGCTTACCTACTTAAAACTAAAATTATGAGAATTTTAAGTTTTATTAATGTTTATTTTATTTTAAACTGCTATCCTCTCTTATTTTCCATTTCCGGCCAGAATAAGCGCGAGTAGAATTTTCATGCTAAGGAGTTTGTAAGTGTAAAAGGTATTTAAGAAATGGCTTCTAGTCAAGAGAGAAAGCCTTCCTGCTGCCCTGCTACTAACGTTCTTTTCAGTCAGTTCGTGTCTGCTTTAAGGCCAGAACTCAGTTCATGATGATATACTGGACGTATTGTAGTATTTGCATTTAGCCCACTACATACGTAGCGTCAAAAGGCCAATCTTCGCCTTAATAGGTTCTGTAAAGCATTTAAGTTTAGTTCTTATTTAGATAAGTTAGTTATTAAGTGAATATTTCTTATTTTTTACGTTTTAGACCAAAAGTGTTGGTCTCTGTATCCCGAAGTGCGGGAGCTCTTGTACGTTGTGAGAAATAAAGGGTAAAGTTGACCCTTCTGAACTTGTGTTGTCTATTCCACGCACACACAAACACAACTTGAGTAAGCTCCCTGTTCCCACTCAGGATTGCACTGATGTTTCCCAAGTCAGAAGGAAGAGTAGTCCTGGCAAAATGATTATTGACTTACTTAAAATTAACAGTCTCTTTAGATCTTTAGCATGCTGCCCATTCCTAATGTTTGTAGTTGCAAGGTGTTTTATATGATGTAGATAATATTGTACTGGATTAAAAATTTTGAAATTATTACAAATGAAAAATATTTCAGCTATCTACCATTTGATCTCTTTTAAATTATGCTACCAAATATCTTTTACAATTCTTTCTATAAAATGCTTCTATAATTATTTCAGTCTGTACAGGTTTTAGTGCTATTGTAAACAAAACTAGTTGCAAGGGCAGGCCGTTTGTTCTATGTTTAAGTAAACTATATTTGCCTAACATTTCCTGCTATCAGTTTTTAATAACAGTTCATGATTTCATTAGTTGAAACAAGTAAATATAACAAAAGTTTCACATTTCAAATATCCCCAAATATATCTCTTACTGAGCTGAATGCGTTTGAATTCTTTGCACCATTTCTTTCTGAAAGAATTTCTCAAATATTTTCAGTCTAACAGACTTCTTCGGCACTTCCTAGTGCTTCATAAATGCATTCTTTTCATGTTAAGGTACTAATTATAATTGAGCATAATAATACATTTTTAAAATTAAAAAAGTAAGAAAAGAAAATGGCAATGTATTTTTTATATATTTAAACTGAATACATATCACATTTAAAACATTCCGATGTGAATCATTTCACCTTTGCGTAATTAACTATTGGAGACAACATAAGAAAACTGTTTCGTATTTAAGTTCTTTTAATCGGAAACGCATTAGCGAACAAATCAGTAGTTCACGAAACCTTTTCGATTTTCCAAATCGAAATCTCCGAGATTTTCCGCCATCGCTCAGTTGTTTCAACATCTCTCTAAGCTCTCAATTCCTTTTGCGCTGCATTGCATTGTGCGATGCTAATTAAATTCTCAGTTATTAATGTTCTGATTCATCTTTATGCAATGGTAGTGACTTATTACTGAAATTTGTTTTCCTCTGAACATTGCTTATACTTTAGATCATGATCTGTTCTTTTCAAATATGATCTAAAATGAATAAGGGGATATGACCCTTCGCATGCGAGTCCTTCTTGAAAAAACAAAATTTTATCTTTGCAAATAAATGAATTCGACCAGTAAAATGTTGTAAACATCTATTTTAATTACACGAGCCTATAGTTTGTGGGGTTTTACTTATTTATTTCAGTGTTCATTCCTTGAACCCCACAAATACTAACAAGCGAATAATCGCTTAAGTGTTTTAACAGAGACGTAAGACTTAAGAAGGGTTAACTACCCTTTATTTCTCAGAATAAATACAATTAGTTCCTAACTCGGAACGTACAGCAAAGCCTTCACTCGGGCTTGAATTTAAATGAATAGGAAATTAAACTTAGCTAACTTAAGATATAGCCGAAGCTGTCAAGATTCTAAGTAGCTGGCCCCTAAATCTTAATTAAGTCGGCGAAGCCAAACAAGGGTCTAAAGTATGGCCGAGAGCAGCAATATTTAAGAGAGCCGTATCCAAAAAGGAAACGCGCGCTAGTCAGAAACTCAAACCCTCTCTCACGAAGTCGGTGAAACATCAACTTAAATACTACTCTTTACTCATTTGCATTAACTGCGTTTCTGAAATTACATTCTGGTAGGAAATTGTAAGCTGAAACTAGAATGATAGGAAAGATGCCTAAATTAGAACAACTGTTAATAAAATTAGGATAAATCTCACATTTTCCCCCACCAGAATTTAACTACTCGAAGAATAAGGTCTCAAAACGACCTTGTTTAAGAGCTTAAATTCTACAAAACTCTTCTACATCAACGTTTAAACTTGTAGCAACTGTGCTTTCTTGAATTCATCATTAAAACTTTTCCTGTTTAGGTCCACACATGCCTGACTTTGTAATAAAAGTTGTTTTTTCGACAACCTCGGGTTTTACTGTAATCTGAAAATAGCCTGACCTCAGATCTAGTGTGGTCATATATTTCGTAGAAGGAATATTTCTTATAATTTCATCTATTATCGGGAGGGGATATGTGGGGTATTTCGTTATACTATTTAATTTGCGATAATCAACTGCGAATCTCTACGCGTTCGGATCTGTGGGAGGCAGCCCATTTTTCTTCCTGCATAAAACTACTGCATTTGCATAGGGGTTGGTACTTGGCGTAATTATCTTGTTTTCGAGCATTTTCTTAATGTGTTGCTCGAGAATATCTTCTTTCACACGGTCATACATATACGGTTTAGACCGAACTGGGGGATCACCACCAGTGTCGATACTGTGAGTCACAATCCGGCAGAAGCCAGGCTTCTCATTAAATAACTGTGAAAAGTTTCTTACCAAATTTTGGAACTTCTCTTTTTCTCCTTCTTCGATGTGACTTAGATTCACCTCCGGGTCTGCGGCTTTTTCTTTTCAATTTTGTCCATCTTGACCCGTAAAGTACAATCTTTGAAATTAATTTTTGCGCTAGCAGTGCGTAAGAAATGAACCCCAAATATAACTGCGGTTAACAAATTCTTTACCACCAAAAAAAATTATTGTTTTGCACCCCGTTCTTTATTTGAAGCCCCACTTTTCCCAAGCAAACGCACTGTATGCCTTAGGCAGGAATCACCCGCTGTCTCGTTGTTTTAAACAATCTATAACTATAAAAATGCATTTTAAAGACGTCCTGCTACAGGAAGCTGCATTGAGCCCCGGTATCCAGTAGGGCGGTAGTAGGGACTTAGTTTAGTAATATATGGATCTTTGGCAAGGCCAAATTTTGTACGACTACCGTATTTAGTTTGATTTCCGAGGGATTTCCCGTCTCAAACGGTGACCTGACCCTCCTTCTGATTACTGTGGTTAGTTTAAATTTTATTTCTCTGCCCCTTGATGCAGTTGCTTTTTATTTCCCCATGCTTTGATCTGACCAATCTTTTTCTTATCTGACTTTGCAACTTCCCGCTCTTGCCGATACGAATTCTGCTGATTTTGAGGTTTCGTTTGAGCGTGAAACTTTGAATATTGCCTAGAACTGTTTGCACGCGCGTTTTCGGCCATTCGCCTACTCTGAAATTTCGCAGCTGGTTCAAATAAGCTTAAATTATTAGTATGTAATTATTATATTGAATAATTCTATAAAGCATTTGGAATTTGCTTTTCCTTTGTTATTTTATTAAACAGTTCTTAGTTTTGTACAGTCGTTAGGTTCCTTTTTAAAGCAGAAGAGATGAAAAATGAGCAATGCCCTCGCCGAGACTCGAACCAAAGACCTGTCGAAACGCGCCGAATGTGCTGAATATTATATCACGAAGACGTGCTAAGAAGTCGAGAGAAATACCTTATATGCTCTCCCTTCTAAAGGGCGACTGTGGATTAGGGGATCCAATTACCATTCCCTGGTGGTGGATAATTATCATCCACTACTTTTTTTAGTTCGGGCGCCACTGTAGAGACATTAGGTTATTTCGAAGCAGGAGACATGAAAAATGAGCAATGCTATCGCCGGGACTCGAACCACGGACCTCTCGACTGCGCGCCGAGTGTGCTGATCATTACATCCCAATGGCATGCTAGGAAGGCGGGAAAATAAATTATGATTTTTTTAATAAACAACTGAGTATTTCAATAAATTTGTCGTCATGCTATATGTGTTTGGATAATATTAAATAGTTCGTTTCCTACAAAGTAGGTAAATAAGCAAATATTATTTCGTTAATCTGCTATCATGTCCACAATGGCGAGTAGATTCTACTGTAGATAGAGTACACATTTCATATAAATTATGATAATTTCTAAATTTTTGATTTGATACCTGGTTACAGTGTAAAATATATTACATTTTTGGAACGGAAAACAAGAAATATCAGTTATGTCCTCACCGAGAATAACAATATTAGTACGCGGGAAATCTTTCAGGATGTACTAAAACAAGTGTTAAATTACCAGAAATAAAAATTTTCTTCCTCTTATACTGTGAAAAGCAGTTAATGTAAAGAAGAAGACATGTTTTGATTAAACAAATAATTACGAAGTGCCAACAGCAAGAACTATTGATATTTGAGAATTATGGAAATAACTTGCAAGATCAAATGTTAAGCGTAAAAAGAACTTGAATATTAACTTTTATCAAAAGCAAGGAAAGTGATCAAATGAAGCAAGAATTTTAATCTAAATGAAATTCATTTATTTCTAATTACTTTTAAATTCTAGAACAAGAATATAATTTGCTAAATCTAGACATGCGATGATTACTTTTTATTTACTAAGCTTTACTAAGCCTATTCCCCGGGGTCGCAGTTTTTTAAAATTGTAAAAGTTACGATTTCATTAATACTAATGAGTTCTTAGCAGGCACTTAGATATCTTGAAATGCGACTTAAATCAAGAAAAAAAAGGAGAAATATTTATTTTAATTTCTTTACGTATTTGTCAGAAAAATCTAGCAAATTAAGCTTAAAAATTAGTTTGAAATGCATTCTACTTTGATTAAGAAAATCAAACAAAAATTTAAAATTTTAATATATGAGTATCTCTCTATCATACATTTCATTTATAGTTGTACTCTTGTTCGAATGTTTAAAGATGGAAAATGACCAAAAAATTGAATAATTAGCTAAAAATCACCCATTTCATTACGTATAAGAAAAAAATTCTTCCATAGCTCAGCAGTCATGAGTTTTGTTTGAATTTCTACTCAAATAATTTCGAGTTAACTTTCTGTTGAATGTGAATACCCTAAAACAATAATAGAAATATGCATTCCTTTTTTTTGCAGAGGTATTAGAAGTTTTGGAAATCAAGATGGGTGAGAAATCAGCTATGCTTTTATCAGGATTCAAGCTTCAGATCTTTCGACTGCTAGCCGGATGCGTTACCACTTATGCTATGAAGTCACGCAGTGGGGAAGAAGAAACTTCTTGAAATTCTTCCCTGTCAAAAGGGCGATTGGAGAGAGAGGAAACTCAGTCGCCAAATACAGGTGGCGGTGAATTATCATGCGTCACATTTTAGTTAAGCGCCTCTTGTAGAGATATTTTAGGCTTTTTGGAGCAATAAACTTCAGAAATTATCTGCGCTCCAGCCTGTTTTCAAAGCACTGACCTTAAAACTACTAGTCGAATGTGCTACTTACACCTCAAAGGCGAGCAGTATAGAAAGCAAAAATTCCAAATATAGCTTCGTAACTACATTATAATTTCCTTAATGTAACAGTGGAGCTATATTCCCGTTTGTAAATTCTGTTGCTTCTTTTGATACTACTTTATTTTTGTTACTTTTGTTTCGCCTGAAAGCGTTTCTGGCATTAAAAGCTGTTTAAATTTATTTTCTTTGAAATATTCATTTTACTTGTTGACGAATAATTTTTCAAACTTTGACTGCAAAGATTAAAATAATATACCTTCAAGATATTAGAATTATTGTTTTATATTAGATAAAGGTCCTAAAATAGTATCTTACAATGAATTTCATTTTTAATACAAAATCCTTTGCATGAAAGGTACTTTTAACAGTCTAGCACTAGTTTAATTATAGGCACAAGGTGTGAGGCATATAAGCTTGCGTTCGTAAGTCTAAGCTATTTGCTAAAGGCTACTTTATTTATTGTTTTGTCCTACTCCACACTTTTTTATGCCAAAGTACTTTTATATTACCATTTGACGTCGCTCGACTTAGCTTTCGTCCTGAGTGTTAGACATACGGAGTTTGGATGCCATCTCGTCGGAAGGTATTATTAGGACTGTGACTATGATATGAGTTCGTCTAAACTGACGGCAATGGCATGGAAATAGGTTAATGCTGACAACACACGAAGATTTACAGACGTAAGCATAGGCTAAGTTACTCCTTGAGTAATCGGAGTAAGACGAAATTGTCACAGCATTATATGGGCATAGATAAACTGCAACTAGTGCATAAGCTTATTTAAGAGGGCAAATGATCTAAACATGTGGGCAATTGATCACAAATAATAAAATTGAAAATATACATATCAGTACAGAACTATGTACAGAGATGAATATAATTAACAGCTCTGAACATAGAGGGGAAGTGTGTCCTCATACTCCTATAGCTGCACAAAACTTACGTTATGGACGTGTTTGGAGGAGGTACATATGGCTTGAGTTAGCTGAGTAGGCAGTACTACAGTATGAAATGAATGAAAAATTTTATTTCGTGCAGACCTGTTTCTACTGGAGTTAGCAACTCGCACTGCCCTGTTTGTGAAAGCTGTTTTTTTAAGATGGTATTCTGATGACTGAGGGCAGTGAAATACATAGTGGCTTGCTGTTCCTTCCCTAACGAATACACAAAGATCTGTGTCGCTGCGCCGGAAGCGGTACAAGTATGCAGGAATTGGAATGTGTCCAGAGAAGTATTGTGCCAATGAAGAGGTGCTGCTTCGTAGCTCTACCGTTCTGTTACCTCCTTTGCAAAGAACAGGAAAGCCCTATGACCCGTGATGTCAGTGAGCCATCTCTCCTGCATGTATTCCTGAGTGGTCCGCTTAAGAGCTGCCCACACTTCATCTTGGACAATGTTTGCTGCCTGTTTCTCCAGCTGTTCAGCTAGTTCATTTCCGGCAATTCCCTTGTGAGCCGCAACTCAATACAGAAAAGGATGGTTAGGAGAAGGAATTAGTAACATTAGATGGCGAACTGCATGCACCAATGGACTTTCGCTTCATGTGTTCGATATGGACTGGAGGCTAGACGCCGAATCAGTATAATCATGGCATTCGGTGTGCGGTCGATTGCTTAGCAGATTGCAGTAAGCAGTGCTGTTAGTTCTCCTTAGAAAACGGAATTTTTTGAACCGAGCCTGTGTGTCGAAGTATCTGAACGATGTTAGCCTGCAGATAGAAAAAACAGCTACCGGTATCATTTTCTATCTTCGATCTGTTCGTCTAGATGACTTTCGTCATATTAGTTTCACGGCGAAGTGTGCAAACATGCATTTTGCTTCAGATGTCATGCGCAGGGTAGTATTGTATAAAAGCCTTGCGTATTCCAAAGTTGGAATGTACATATGTATGGCCCAAGAGATGACATGTTCTGTCAAGCATGGTGACATTTGCAATGGTAGCTTCCTTTTCTATTACAGTGTAAAGGCGATAATACTGCTAGAACTGGATGCGCTGTCGTTGATGTTGTGCGAATATCCC
>KK119341.1:131514-172087 GCA_000611955.2 Stegodyphus mimosarum | reverse complement strand
TGGTGGGTAAATGCGGGCATTTTAAAGAATTGTGGTTCTGCCTCATTTGGCAGGACAAATGTTTACCCAACGCTGAAGCGTCGCTAAGCACAATACGCTGTATTATTGTTAAATACCTTATTCCTCATATCTAAGTAGTTGTATGATGCAATGAATTGGCAAGCTGGAGTTCTTTTTGCTTATGTAGCGAACATGGGGACAACATGTAAGCCGAGGCTCTAGCATTATTCCTTGCTGTTTCATTTCTGTGAATATTTGATGGTTTTGCCCCGGAGTTTCAGGATAGAATTATACCTTAAAAATCACCGCGTCCGATTATCAGAGCCTTTGTTCTGCTAAAATTATGAGCTTATGCTGTTTTGCCCAGCCTCTTAAGTTGTCCATGTTTTCTAGAGCTCTGTTTTTTAAGCTGCTTCTAACGGCTAATATCTCGCCTCATTAAGCTATTGTCTTTGCGCGTTCGGATTCCTCATAGAGTTGAAGAGCTATATTAGCAACTAGATTCTTTAAGATCGGACATAATAACGACCCCTGTTTAGACATGAAGACACATTTACACTAGACCTCCTATATACTAGCTTGAAGAACGCATAATAAGATCCTAGAATCGTGCCTATAGGTACGAGTCGCTGGTCCTAACCTAAGACACTTTCTTGTGTTCTCCGGCTCTCATTTCAGAGTGAATGTGAGAACCATTAGGCTGAATGCGTAGGCAACAACAGAAGGAATGCTGAGAAATTCTCGTATGTTGGCATATCGTCGAGCAAGAGCCCAATTTAAGCGGGAGATGTCCCTTCGTTACTGTGATGCTATTCAGTGTTACCTGAGGGCCTCTAGCAACTAATGAGGTCAACAAATGTGCCTGGGCATCATATTGAGATCAAGCTATGAATGACATGTGACCACCATTGTGAATTGAAGGCCTTTTGAATGTTGATTCCTATAACAAATGAGTGATTGTCAGCACTTTTATTTTCTGCCAGATTGTGCTGAGGTTTTGCAGTGCATGTTCGGTTGTGCGGCATGCTTGGAAGGCATACTGCTTTAGATGCATTGTGCCATTTCTTTCGAGATAGCATTTAAAGTGCGAGAGAATGACTCACTCTAAAAAATTTCAATTGCGTGAAGAAGGCATATTGGTCGGTATCTGAGGGCATAGTAAGGTCTTTGTCACTCTTTAGAAAAAGGGCCATTTTCGCTGATCTGGTGCCAAAGGGTAAGTGACGTAGTTTCCCGCAAGAGGAAAGGAATGGCGCATTATTTAAGAATAAAACCCTCAATTCCATTTGGACCTAGTGTTGGTTTCCAGCCAGTAAATCAATAATGCTGTCTATCTCAAATGTCGATGGTCTTAGATCAGAGCCTAGCTAGTTCTGTTGCATGTGAATGCATTTCTTGCTAGTTTGTACTTGAACAGAGAAGACTTCATGTGCATAGTCTCTAACAATCGAATCCAAAATAACAGTGGCTATTTCGGAGCTAGTTCGGGCATTTAGCAAAAGAGAATCTTTTAAAGAGGTGGGTCGGAAGAATCTATCGCACGCTGTTTTAAACACTGCTCCATAGGTGTCAGTACAGAACTGATGACAAGTGATTAACAGAACAGAACCGATAGCAAGACATTAATTTAGCAGCTTTTATATTGCGCTTAAATTGCGCTCTTGCTCGACGATATGCCAACATACGAGAATTTCTCAC
This sequence comes from Stegodyphus mimosarum, assembly GCA_000611955.2. NCBI lineage: Eukaryota > Metazoa > Arthropoda > Arachnida > Araneae > Eresidae > Stegodyphus > Stegodyphus mimosarum. The sequence goes on along the minus strand of KK119341.1, from coordinate 170,389 downwards.
CTTTCCTTTGTTGTTCTTGTCCTTCAGCGTTGTCGCCTATGCATTCAGCCTAATAGTTCTGACTTTCACTCTGAAATGAGAGCTGGGGAACACCAGAAAGTTCTTAGATTGGGACCAGCGACTCGTACCTATAGGCACGATTCCAGGAACTTATTATGCATTCTTCAAGCTGGTATATAGGAGGTCTAGTGTAAATGTGTCTTCATGTTGTGTTAGAGACATTATGAGGTGGATGACGTGTGGCCTCAGATATTTATAGAATTTTGTATGTTTTCCTCAAAAAGTTTGAAAGCGAAATTTTATTAGGTGTGAGGGGGTGGTTCCTGTTTACAAGGTAATGATTTTGTCGTCACTGAAAGAGTCTGATATCAGGAATTGATCAGGAAATGAAGATATCAGGAAATGACCAGTCTTGTATAAGTGCAGCTGTATTTACCGTAGCAGGGTAATATTAAGCCAGCCTTTTGCTCATGCCGTCTGAAAGATGAGTGGAGAATTCTGCTCATTGAGAATGACCAGACTGAGCGAAGCAGCATATTCTTGGACTAAAGTAGCATTCAGATCCTCACGGTTCGCACCCCCATGGGACTCGCGGCATTAAAGTCCCATGCAATAATTCAGTACTGTGCAATGAACCGGGGACAAAGCTCTTTATACTACCACTAACGTTTTTAGACCAAAGCAGATTCAATTGCATTATTTTCTGAGTAGCATATAGCAAATACCTTTCTTATGCCATAAGAAAAAATATAAATGAACATATATTTTTCAACTGAGAGTAATAGTATTTTGTGAGTCAGATTTCTAGTTTCTAAAATTATTTGCGAAGTAAAAGACTGCAAAATAATGTCGGCACTAAAGCCAAATTAGAATTGTCAGCACAAGCATGAATTCAAAATAGTTCTTGAAATTACAATGTGTTGGAAATGCATAAATAATTCTACAAATTGCTATTCTGTAAATTTCTGAGTTTTTGCTATTACACTCTATAACAAAAAGATCGACGCACCAAGGAGGAAATATCCGATTGCTTTGAAATTTCGTATGCATAAAAGTTTTGATTAGCTATGTAAATTATTAAAATTAATTGTCCAATGAATGAATAGTGCCATCTCCAGCGTATCGAAACTGCGCATCCAGCAGATGAATATAAGGAGCTGTTCTTGAACTGTTGTCGAAAATATCTTAAGATACACACTTTTATGGTGGACCAATTTGATGAGCCGTTATGTGTGAGGCCCCTCGCGGGATTCTGTGATAAGCTCTGGTAAGAACGGAATTAATCCCCGCTGTAAAACAGATTATGCAACTAAAGCATCAAAGCATGTTGTTCAAAATTTCTGTTGCATTGCGATTTAGGATACATTTCAACGACTGAAAAAAATGCCTCGCTGCATGATTCGAGATCATTGCGAGCAATTGTCAGAGTTTGAAAGATGACGCATCATTGGATTGAAAGAGGCATGTTGGGCAAATTGGAGAATCGCTTGTCATGTGAGTCGAAGCGATGCGGGATTAGAAGATGCTGGCAAGAATGGGTTGGACAATGGCAGATTTCAGCGTCATGATGGTAGAGGTTGACCTAGGCCACAACAGATCGGAAGGACAAAGTGATTGCCAGATCAGCTCTACACAGCGCCTGATTCATCGCTATCAACCATCAGACGTGAGACCCGCACATGCGTGTTCACCATGACCATTCACAGACGGCTGATGGAGCAAAATCTACGCTCGTACGGACCGTTATGCCACCTGCCACTGAAGCCTGTACACTGTCGAGCCAGATTACAGTGGTGCTTGGCTCGATCTGATTGGAATGATGCTGACTGGGGACATATTGTCTTTAGCGACCAATCCCACTTCGAACGGTGTCGTGACGACCATCGAAGACGTGTCTGGAGACGCCCAGAGCAGCCGATCCTGCTTTCAATATTGCACGACACACAGGCCCTCAGTCAGGACTTATGGTCTGGAGAGCAATTTCCTTTGATAGCCAGACTCCTTTGGTCGTCATTAGAGGCACACTTACAACACAGCGGTACGTCGACGACATTCTGAGACCTGTTTTGCTTGGACACGTGTTGCTCGGAATTGTCTTACAGCTTGTCAAACACTTCTTTGGCCAGCCAGATCTCTCTGCCATCGAGCATGTCTGGGATATGATGGGAAGGCAGGATGATGATATATATCATGATATGATGGGACTGTATCTACCAGAGAATATTGATGACTTAACCTCACAATTGCAGCAAATTTGGCAAGAAATACCGCAGTGGACTATCCGGGAGCTTTTTCAGTCTATGCCACTCTGTGTGGCAGCTTGCATCCAAGCTAGAGGTGGGTCAACACCTTATTGATCTCATTATTTTGTAACTATGAAATAAATCATTCAAGTGTTCTGAAATTTTAATCATTTTCTATTCTGTGCATAATCTTCCAAGCCACCAATTTTTGTCTCTATTGGACAGCTCCTTCTTGGTGCGTTGATTTTTTTTGTTATAAAGTGTATTTAGCTTGCTTATACAAAAGTCTGAGATATTACTCCCGCTATGCCTTGTGAGGGATATTTATAAGGGTATAATAACTATGACTCTCAGGAGACTATCAGACACCTCGAAATAGCATTTTTTGCAGTAACTGGATGGGCTTACTCACCCATTTCAGATGGTATTTCAAATATCGTCTTATTTGGTGCTAAATCTTGAATTGATGTCTAGGGAAACATTTTATTTAGTAGTACACACCCCTATAAGAAATCGGCGCAGTATACCTCAATTTTTTTTACAGTGCAATTTTTGTATATACATCGAACTCGGAGCTAAAGACCAGGAGATACAATTTGAGTGCTTTTAGAAGTGAAACTTTTCTTTCATTTGCAGATGCAGTCCTTAACTAAACGTCGCTAGATGGAGTCTCTCACCTTTATTTTGAGCTATTTGTTTTGTGTACGATTATGAGATTATGATACGTCTGAGCTATATTGAGATCTGTCCTGTTAAAGTGAAGCTTCTCCAAATAATCTTTGTGGATTTCCATTCTAAAAGATAGGGCCTAGCATCGCCGACACCGTCACCGCAAATGCGTTTTTCAACTGAACCCAGACTAAACTGCATAAAGTATTGCGGTGATCTTCCACGGCGGGCTAAAGGCTGACTCATGTAATAGTTTCCAGACAAAGCTTTGGTTGAGACTTTACTTATGAAGCCAAAAGTATACCTTCCTTTGCTGGACGACTTTCACTGAGTCTGCTATTTTTTGAAGACTAATTTTTGAATCCTCTTTTTGAGTCCTGCTTTAGAAATTCATGGATGGGCATCCACAGTTGCTTTCACAGTCGATTTTTTGGATGCATTGTCAAACGTCTCGTTTTCTAACTAATTTTCTAACACGTGCTTTAATCTAACGGAGTGAGACAAGTTAGGATCTTTAATTATGTCTTACAAAACTTTGATTTCATTGACCAGTAAATTGTTGTAGCTAGGGTACGTTAAAGCTTGTAGAGAGACTGTCGAAAGATTGGAATTTCTTCTCCCTTTCTGGAGATGCCTACGCTCGTTTGATGTTATAAGCTGTGTTTGAAAAACGAAACCTACAAGTCTCTAACTCTGCGTATTTCCTTGTAAATTATTAGACTTAGAGCAATGTAATAAAAGCAGAACCTACCCAAACTTCGAGACCTAAACATCGGTGTAAATTTCTATTCCGTTATCTACCATCTCGTTCAAAGTATATGGTACCGAGAGCCTGCGGGCTGGATGAACTTGTCCCAGATTCATGCTTTATTTATAATATTGGGGATCAAAGATTTATTGCGAGAATTTTGCGTTAGTTTACAGAATTTTTTAAGACTATAGCAAACTCTTCAGATGTCATTAAGTCGAGCTGGAGCAGTTTCTCCATTACATGTATTCTATCAATTGAAACGCTGTTGTAAGACACTGTCACGCTGTTGTAAGACACTGTCACGCTGTTGTAGCACTGGCTTTTGCATTCTACAAAGTTCTTGCTCAGAATTGACTGTAGGGTGTTTGGAATAAGCTGTGAATAAGTTGTGAATAAGGTGTTGCACCCAAACAAGACGTATCTCTCTATTCTTACTGCATAAATCTAAGAGCTACTGGTCTCGATGAACACACTCATTTCGTGGTTCGCCTAACTTTTGCAGACCTCCTGATGAGTTATATCCAGAACGATTCTCCTCACTTTGACTATAGTATGCATCTGAAAATTCCCTTGAAAATCATATTTCGTTCCAAAATAGCAGAAAGATTTTATGCTCTTGGTATTCTTCTCGCCTCATATAACAATCGGAGGGTAATTATTCTTCAAACTGATGTCCCTCTTAAGAGGCACTTCATTAATGTTTATCATATTAATACCATTGAGTGTTTTGGAAATAAATACGACCTAACTCGGTAAATTTAATTCTAATCTCTAAAATTCCTGTGCTTCTCGCCGATATAGACGACAAAAGGTGATCTGGATACGTTTATAGTTTTGTCCTTTCCGAAAGACGAGTTTGAGGTTACCATTTTGTTTGATGATACCATTTTGCTAAGAAAGGCAGACATTCTTGTACCTTTTTCAGATAACTTTTGTCAGTAAGACTTAGCCACTCATTATTGAAGTGTATAAAATATAACATATGTTTTGAGACGTATTAAATATCGGTAGCTTATGTTTTTAACATATTAACAGAAATAAAGTAAAATCATTACGTAAATACTGCAAATGGTATTTAATACGAATGATTTTTAAATTCCGTAATAAATGCTTCAACTGGAATTTAATATCTATCTATCTATGCATCTATTACACAGGTGGATAGAAAGATATAAATATTGTGCACGTAATATATGTATATATAAATGCCGAACATTTTCCGCTTTTTTAGGACTTACTCCAAACGAGTATTTCCTTTGAATTTTTGTTTCTGAGTACTGCCCTTGAGGAATAAAAGAATTGTAAATATTTTTAATATACTGAAACTTACATTAAAATATTTTATACTCGTATATATGCTTCGACATGTAGTTTAAAAGAAGCCATCCTTTTAGTCGTTTCTTAGTTTTCAATACTTTTTTTTGTTTGTAGATATTTTCAAATATAATTTTGGTATCCGTTCTATTAGCTAAGGAAAGTTTTCCTTTACGCGCAGTTATATTAGTTAAGTAAATCATTTGATTAGTCTGAAAATAAGCGGAAAATCTTCTCTAAATGGAAATTATTCTCTAGAAATTCAAGAATGTTTCCCAAAGAGAACTACTTTCCCCATGAAGGGGACTCTTGTACTAGACAATATAATTATATAGAAGAGAAAATGATTTGAAGAAGAATCCAGATTTACACAGTTCTCAGATTCGCCGGCTGAATCGAAATATTGCGAAATAATATTTTTCGTATGTCTGAACAACTGCAGATGTGATTTAAATTCTGTGGGCTTCCTTTTCATAAACTCAAAGTTTAATATTAGGGGAGAGAGAATCCTTACAGCCGCCTTTTCACACGAAACTTTGCTTTATAAGAGACAGTTCTAAAAGCAATAGATGATGGACATTTATAAACTAATGGATATTTAAGCAGTAAGCTTTGATATTGATAAATAATAAAATCACAGAATATTTCCTTTGCTATTTTCTCAACTAAGAACTCGCGCGTAAAAATATCGTATCCTGCGAAAAAGATAAGTAATAAAATAAGAAACGTTATGTGCACTGCGTTATGCATGAAACTGAATTTTATTACAAGATATTGACTTACTTAACATTATATTGCATGCATGCATAGTAAAAGTGTAAAGCTAGCAAATACAACATAACTTCGACAATTCGAAGTTTTCGGTAAATGGGAACGAATATTCCCCGCAGACGAAAAGTATAAAGCAATTACGATTAACTTTGTCTTATATGTCAAACTTTTTCAAATGAAGCTGAAGCTATATTATTTGTCGTTCTTTCTTGACAAGTTAGATACATTCACAAACAAAGGAAGACAATGCTTTAAATTACATTTGAATAATTCTTAAATGTGCAGTAATTTTGCTCTCTTGTTACTTTGTGACTTTCCTATAAGTAACTCCATTCTTACTTCTTGAGAATATAAAAACTGAATTGAACTGAATTTTATTTTGTTTTAAAAATGCAGTTTATATTTGCAGTTTGAATTTAGAACATACAAACAATTAAACTAAGATTCTTGATATTGCGAAATCATAAAAATTTGAAGATATGAGAAAATAAGTGAATATTAGTGTTTTAGATTTGAGGACACAAACCCATTTTTATATTTACAAACTTACATTATCTATACAGTGCTCTACGAATACCATTTGAAGGCTATTTGTTTAGATTATGATTAAACCTTCAAATGGTTAACCATTTAAATTTCTAAATAATATTAAAACATAGGTTGAATGAAAAACAGTTAAACATGCAACCCTTCGCCCCACCCTTGCGAAAGAAAATATAACCGAAACTTAAATTATTTTCTACGGCTTTTGATAAGATTAAGTTAAGGCATTTAAATCTCAATGGACAAGAAAATATTTTCTCTGTTTCTGTCTGATACCTAAATAGTTCTATAACAGCAGAGTTATAAACGAGGTGTTATAATAAAATTAAATGGAAAAATTTCCCAAACGCTACTAACGCACCTATTTTCTGACTGTTAGAGAAATTTTTTCCATTTAAATCAATAATAACTGGTAAAAGGAACTTTTAAATATTCCATCAATATAAGTAGTTTTAAAATGCTTATTTGGGGAAATCAATAATATCGCGAAATGCGTGTTTAATGCTGTTAGGCAAGATGATATATGCATCTTATTTTCATAACCACCTCCATCTTTAAAAGTGAATTGCATCCAAGCGAAAAAGAAAAGGAATTGAATGATGTTATCGATTTCCATTATCTTGCTTAAACTGAGCTAAATCACAACATAATGAAAATTTATTGAAATTCAACAATCTGTGTTAAGCTTATTAAGAAGACAGAAGTGCTTGAAAGGAAATAAAATTTATTAGGTGCAGCAAAACTTAACTAACATTTTTCTAGATTTATAAGAATTTTACTTTGTAATCTCAGCAATTCTGAAGTCTTTCAATCTCTCTGTTATCGTGTAAAATTTTTAGCTTTCAAATTCTTTAAATTTTGAGTAAATGATCCCAGAAATCCACGTGTACAGTTTTACCTAATTCTTTTAAAAGCTTATTTTTCATAATTTATTCTTGTTTCAAGATAAAAGAAACCTAGCATATTTTTAAACAAATAAGAAAAACAAGCGAGCTTCGTAATACAAAAAATATCGATGTTTAAAAAGATTTTAATTTCTTTAAAACTATTGCTGCTACATTACATTATTTATATGAAACAATAGTAGAAAAATATATGAATTTATTTTCTAAAAATTGTAAATTAAAATTTAAAAATGTATTATCTCTTATTTGATTTGATTTCAAGTGTATTTAAAAATTAAGTTTTCAGGAAATGCACTTAAAAGTTTTTTCAAATTTAGCATAGCAATTTTAAATGTAAAAAAATGACGACTTTTTTATTACACAAGAAATAAACTGCATTACCTTAAATCCGTTTAAACTCTATTAAATGAAAGCGTAAGTTAAGGTCTAATACTATGTACAATTTTTCTCGCTTCAAAGGGCATTTTTCTGCTACAATCACTTTCTTAATATCTCTTTTTTATTCATATTCAGTTTAAATTGTGAGCGTACATTAATTCAGCGACATCAAATTTTACAGACACATGTGTGTTAAATTTGTGTACATTTTAATTGGATAATTTGTTTTTCTTTTGAATAAAATAACTTTCATCAAGAAAAACTCAATCATTCAGTCATAAGCACAGCCGTAGCCAAAGTGAGTAAAAGTAAAATTTATAATAGGGGGATAAAAATTAATATTATTATTCTTAAAAGGGGAAAAAATTAAACCATTGTTGAACATTTTTGCTGCTAATCTATAGACCGGTCACAATATAGTATTTTTCATAGAAGCCTTTGAATGACCAGAAGGATGCTATGATGAATGCAAAGGATATTTAACATATTATGATATTTAGAAAAGCGCCTTAATTTAATAATGTACTTGTGAAATTGAAAAGATGTTTCGTTTGTCGAAATTATTTTGTTCCCTATTTTAAGTAACTATAACATTTACCTTGTTTCATTTCATATACTCGGTTACATATTTGACTTTTTGTTTAAAAAATAAAATACTGTACATTTAAATAAGTGAGAAAATTATGAGCTCTTGTGAAGTTTCTTTATAACCTAATTTGCCAAACACAACTTATATTTCACTTAAAAAACTTTATGTATTTCCAGGCTAAGATAAGTAAGATTAAAATGCCAAGAATGCTAACATTGCCTTCATGTTATTAAAAACATTAATACTGTATGAATTATAAATGTTGTTCTTCAAATACTGGAAGTAATATAAGTTACTTAAATACTCAATCTGGAATATTAATTACTGTTTCTAGCTGTGCATTTAAGATATTTAGCACTCTTTTAACAAAAACATAGAAATTTGTGAAACACTAGCATGTATTATTTACATCAGAGCCGGAAAAACGTGAAGCAGGTGAGTTGCCTCTAGTGAGTAACTGGAAGTGGCACCAAATTAGGTACGAAAATTTAGAAATTCACTTTAAAAATGAAATTATGATTCTTAACTTTCAATTTTGAAATAGATGAAGAACCGCCACTTAAAAATACCACAATAAGCGTTTATTAACACTACAAATATTATTAACATTATTTATGATAATTTAGACATATTGCATTCATGATACAACTTTAATTTTCGTCCCAAATAGCCTATTGCCTGATTTCTCTTAATTGTTTTCGCAACTATTCTTTCTTGATCAGGATGACACTCGTAGTTTACATTTTTTGCAGCACAGGGTCAATGTAATATGCAGCAGTATTATTTACACTGCTCGTCCAAATGAAAGGATATTGATAGAAATAACATTTATTTGTTACTTATTTGAAAAACTATTAAAAACAATTTGTACAAAACAAACAGCATACTTACCAACTTTGCAAGTTAATTTACCCCAAAACATTGAATTAAAAGTCAAATTTATGTACATTTAAAAATGATGGTAAAAGGATTTTCTCTGTTTTGTAGCAAATCTTTCTTTAATATTTTGTACGGTCTTTGTAACAGAAATACAAACCTTACATGCAGATTCCCTACAATTTACCAAACCGTTGATCATGTATTAAGGCAATGCAAACGATTCTTCTGAAAGCTGTCTTTCCAGAACCTGGAGGGTCCGGAGAGGGATTTCGTAGTTTAAGCATCCTAAGCATGTTTCGTACTCAGTCAGGATTAGCACTGATGAATAAGCTGGCTAATCCATGACCAATGATCATAATCGAATATCTTCCGCTTCCAAGTAAATTGACATCAGAGAGGCTAGATGCGAACGAGCATTTTCATTCATTTGCAAAAATAATTGGAAAAACAGACCCTTAAACAACTTTGCATGGATCTCCAACTTGTTTGTGGAAATGAGATCTTTCATCAACAAGGAAAGGCAAGTTACGTGTTCCTCGATATCAAAACACGTCTACAATCACAGTTCAGTCTATATGCGGGCTCATCAGTAAACAGTACAAGGTCTCATTTTTCTTGATGCGATCGAACATCACGATGGCAGCATTTTAAGCGGGTCTGCCTGGAAGATGAAGTGGATGTAGCACAAACTATTCATTTTCTCATTTAAAATCCAACCTTACGAAGCCTACGTGCAGCTGAGGAAACTGTTAATTCGAGTTCTTGTGTAAAGTTTTCCTTAGTTTACTAACCAGCTATTTTAATTTTGGTATCTTTTCTGAATTCTCTATTTCCCCTCGCGTGTCCTCTCCAGGATGCAAATTAAGCGGGTGAAAGAGAGTATTTAAACGGGTGAAAAGGAATAGTTTGGAAAGAGCGGGATTTCGCTAGTATAGCGCAAATTGCTATTTTGTCCTCCAGCTGCAGCGGCTACGTATTCTGGCTTAGTTAGTTTGTCGACGGTGTAGGTTGTTGAGTCAGCCTGTTTGGTAAAATAAAATTGTGAAGTCTAGCACTTCTTATGTGTCGAATTTATTGTTAAATTTACCTTATGTTCCCACCGCAAGTAGTCAGTGTTTTTGTGAGCATGAAGTCCGTGCCTTTATGTTAAAGACTAGCTGTACCCGCCCGGCGTTGCCCGTGCATTTAGAAAATGCAGATAAGTGAATAGCGCAGGAATAGTAGTGTAGGACATGTAGACTGTCTCTCTCTCTTCCCCCCCCCCCACACACAACATTCCCCGTCGATAAAAAGGAACAATATATCCTAACCATGAGCCATCTGTTAAAAAATTAGTTTAAATGAGAACAGACCTCATATTAGCACATGCTAGGAAACCGTAGTCATGTGGTTATAATCATTGGTCTGAAGTTTAAAGAAAAGTAAAACATAAAAAATTCAAAATCAAAGATAGGAAAGAGTTGAAAGGGAAAGATAGAGAGTACAGTACAGAAAAAATAAAAAGTAACGAAAACATGGATGAAATAAAACATCCTGCTTACAGGAAATTTGGAGTTGAGAACCAATTAAATTTTTAATTTAAGTGTAAGTTAAACTTAGATGACAATGAATTAGAAGAGGAGAGTGTTTGTGTATGTTTGTGGAGCTCGGGCTGGGGTCGCAAGGGCCCCTGACCGATTAATGTCTGTTGGTACTGCAGCACTGGGAAGCAGCACCATTCGGATTATTGCTCATGCTCTCAAGAGAGCACTAAACAATAACATCATCATTTAAAGCATGACAGTCAGAGTTAGTTTGGGAGAGTGGAGAGTGGCAATAATTTTTCTTTAGATTGTCCTTTTCGTTAGAGAGCCTCGGGATAAACTATATTTAATGTTCTTCCATTCGGAGCTAAGATGTGTAGATTATCGGCATTACCAACTCTTGAACAACCCACGTACAGTTGACCATGGGAGAAACACGGCTTACGGAGGTCGAGCCCTACAACTTTGAGAGATTGTCCTTGTGCCTTATTAATGCTCATCGCGAAACTCAAACGAACAGGGAATTGTAGACGCTTAAACTGAAACGGGAGATCGGAAGGGATTATAGGAATTCTTGAAATAAACACATCTTCGCCTGCAGCATGTCCGGTCATGATGGTGGAATTGTTATAAATCGATTTAATAAGTTGAAAATAAATGATAGCAACAAATCACAATAATAGCAACACAATAATGCAAATTAAGAAACAAAAACTGAAGAACAAAAACTCTATAAAAAATAATTTTTTTAAAATTTTTCTAATTCAAAAATCGAAAATCGGGCTTCGAGGTCTGGTGACCAGCCCCTTTGTGCTTCCGTGTAAAAAATTCCAGGTCCCTGCGTGCGATAGATTTGGCTGGAGAGCTCGGTCAGACAAATGGACAGACAGGCAGACAGACAGACACATTACACTTGCTTTTATTATGTAAGATTTGTGATAAATAAAAAAGGGCTTTTTACACCCTTCATCCGTTGTGTTACTTTTCACGCCTATGCTAGAAGTCGCCAGGCTAGACTTAAAGATCTAGACACTTTGTATGATAGTAAAGAAAGTCAGATCCTATACTTGTAGCAGCCTAAACGTGTAAAATCAACTCTATAGAAGTAGTTTCACTATTTCTTTGAGCCAAAAACGGCAGAAACATATGCAGTTTTTCTCTTGATTGCCCTTGTCAAGATTATTTGCATACTGATTTGTTGTTTCTACGGGTTCGAATTTCTTGGAACGATACTTTGAGGAATATTCAAATTTTGAGCGAACTGCGTTTGAATTTAGTTCCTGCCTTGAGTCTGCTAATTAACCATCACTTTTGCCTTTCGTCTAAATGATGCTTTTGATCATAATGAATGAATATCGATCCCTCTCGGAAACCAGATCAACTATAAACAACACTATACATCAGAATTTCTACATACTTTCATTGTACAACTTATTGTCAGTCGCGTAATTTGCATATTTCACTCGCAAATCTATGCGTAGAAGTCCTACTTTTGTGTTCAGTGGCAGATAATTAACGTAGATAAATACATCGCTGGAAATCAGCGAGAACTTTACTTAGGAGCATATTTTTTCTAATTATTCTTTAATTTTCACAAACATATGTTAAGACGAATTTTATACCGGAAACAGTATAGCTGAGATAAGAGAAGAACGCATTAATTTATTCTGAGGTTTTCTCTGCTGTTTCACGGTACTGTATATACTGTTTCCTAACATTAAAACTGGTTGTTAAATCTAAATTTTTGAAATTCATTTACTTTCCTGGTAATGAGCAGCATAGATTGGATCTTGCTCAGAAAACGTCCTGCTACGGATATTAGTGATTCTGTACTATTTCCCGTTAACTGTTCTTTTAAAAGAATTTTCAGTGTAGAAAATCACAACGCAGTTCAAACTGGTTAACGAGTTCTTCTTAAGCCAACAGACTCTGCAAGCACAAGCAGTGGTTGCCTAGAGTTCGTTTCAGTAACGTAGCGCACGAAAATACTCATTGCAATAGCATCGGAGAATTAAACAAGGAAGCCTGAAAATAAAATTACCGTAATATTCACGCAAATGAAGCAAATAGATTTTTAATCTGTTCTTTGCTTCACTTTTTTATAAAGTTATCCGTTGAACAAGACAAATGCATCGAGTTTTTATATTGTTGTATCGATGTTTAGTTTACATTAAGAATGTACAGTTGATTTCATTCATTCATAGAATGGTTATATTTATTGCTGGATGGATTATGAGAATCGACCCCTTTCTTTCATTTTATTTTAATGTTGAAATTTAAAGAAATACGGCCAGACACGATTTTATCTTTTCTACCTAGTCTGTTGTTTAAAACAAAGCAATAAAAGAAATCAAAGAAGTAACGGAAGCCTTTGCGGCTAATCTAAGACAACTCATATTAAAATTAAAGAACTTGTAAGGGTTATCCTAAGTTTATTAACAGTTATTTTTAAGTTTTGTATCTTTCCTATCTTATTCAAATTTCAGCTTACAATTTCCTGCCAGAATGTAAATTCAGAAACGCAGTTAATGCAAATGAGAAAGAGTACTATTTAAGTCGTGACTTCACCGACTTAGGGAGAGAGAGTCTGATTCCCTGACTAGCGCGTGTTATCCTTTTGGCTACCTCTCTCTTAGCTGTTACTACGCTCGGCCATACCTTAGGCCCTTGCTTGGCTTCGCCAATTTAATTAATGCTTAGGGGCCAACTAGTTAGATCTCTGGTAGCTTCGGCTATACCTTTTAAATAGCTTAGCTTAAATTATTATTATTTTAAGTTGTAGCCCGAGTGGAGGCTTTGTGTAAAGTAGGAACTGATTGTAAATATACTGAAAAATAAAGGGTAATAAACCCTCTTTACGTCTTACGTGTTCTGTTAACACATTTAAGCGATTATTCGCTTGTTAGTGTTCGTGGGGTTCTAAGTTAGAACTTTAGATTTAAATAGTAAAACCCCACAAATTTAGTTTAAAAAAAGTTTAGTTACTGATAACTTTAAGGTAACTGATAAAATTATAAAGTCGGACATCCTGTTAACAGACCCTCATGGGACCAAGATTTTTGTCCGTTATTATGGACTGTCCCGCTAACTGGGTGTGTGTTTTTTTTTTTTTTGTGTGCATTGTTCAAGAATTTAGGAACTGTTCATTAGTGTTCGTCGAAGTCTTTTAATGGAAGTTTGACAATGTTTGAGGAAAAATTTGTTGTTGTTAAAGAAATGTAAAAAATTGTGATTTCAAAAAGATTGAAATGCGAAGAAAGGAAAAATTAATGAACGCGATAAAGTTCTTATTTAGATAAACAGTAATTAAAACATCAAAGTTATTTAGGCCGACAAGGACCAACTTTTTTATTGCAGTGAATAAATTTTTGCATAGAAAATAATCACAAGAACTTAACAAATTCGTGAAAATTTAACATATATTAAAGGCGCTGGGGAAGGAAAATGAGAAATATGAATTGACATTATATCGTATTAATCGCTATGCTGTGCTTATGTTGGAGAGATACGATGAGTGTGGTAAAAGTACTAATTGATAGGTGAAATATTGGCCATACATAAGTTACAAGTTACGTAAGTTACTTTGAATACGAGTTAATTCATATTCAAAGCTCCGTTCAATTTTAAATAAGATATTTTGTTGCAAAAATTTGCTTGAATGATAAAAAAGGTGAGGGATATTTATAGCTTATTTTTCAAGGGACTTGGCATTGCCCACCCACAAGTCCGTCGACAGGATTTAGATAAGTTTGGTTTAACTGATTATTGCAAAGCATGCTAGGGCTATCTGCCTAAGAGGGATTCTTCGTGGACGACTTTCTAAGGGAAACTGGCTTGTCCATGTTGCACATGGAGAAAACTATGAAAAAACCCATGCAGCCAACCTGTTCGCCTGGAATGGAATCCAGATCGAATTACCAATGTTCAGCGGCTTTACCGCTGAGTCACTAGTGGGCAGTTAAGTTGATAAACTCTTTCTCATTGATCCAATCGTATGAGCATTCAACAGTCTTATCCACTCGGCTACTAATGGACACAAGCTTTAACAGAAATGACTAGAAACATAAACTTATCATTTAGTTGCTAAGAAGAATTTTAGCAATTAGGAAATGATTTTCCAGTTTTAATTAACATAATGGAAGGGGGAATTCATTAATATTTATTAAGGAGAAAAAATGGAAAATGATAAAGTTTTAAAACACATTGTGCTAAGCAGAATTCGAACTGAAATATATTTGGATAATTATAAGAAAGCCAAGCGATTCCAATATAAAATCTTGTTTAATTTGCATTACTGTTCTGAGCCTATTAATGTAAATTAAGAGTTACTAAGAATTGTAAGACATTAATAAATTAATTGTGGCAAGTTACGGCAAACTTTACACATTGGAAATGAAGCTATATAAGAGAGAAAAATAGAACGTTTTTAATTAGGTTGTAGGGTTTATATTTATTTTAACTAACATTTATTTTAAGTTATCTTTCCTGTTTAGCCTTCATTTTCCCCCTAGAAATGCCCGTGCCAGAGTATGTGAATTGTAGTAGCACCCGAAGTTTATTCAAATTTAGTGGAAGTTAGTTGAATTAAATAGGAAAGGAAACCAGATTGTGAGGGTCTTGCTTTGAAGTTACGCTAGTGAGGGTGCTCGGTAGAATTTAGATCGGCACGTGTCGGTCTATGTGCCTAGCTTTGCAGAAGTGCTATCTTTCAACTGTTTAATCAGTAATCTTGTTGAATCTCAGCGGTAATTAGACACGCGGTTAGTTAGGATCTCAGAGCCTCGTCGGTGGTGTTTTTGATATTTGTTCATCCAGTCAATACTTTCAGTTTTACGTTCTGTTTCAGTTAAACCGCCGGGTTGGTTCAGTTTGTGAGCGTCAAGTGGACGCATTTGTTATTTTAAAGATAAAATAAAAAGGGCTTTAAACACTTCTTACGTTTCTGTGTAAATTCACACATAGTAGCAGTCACTACCCCAGTTTCTGATAAGTTGGGGCCACGAGACCTTACATTGGCGCCCGAAAATTGCACGAACTCATATGGCCGATAATTTGGTGGAAGCTCCGGTAGAATTTCAAGAGCAAGTTATGGCCAACCAGTTGGAAGGGTTTGGATATTTAGTCCAAACTATGAGGGCATCTATGAAGCCAACCGTCAGTTTTAACGGAAAAAATTCTGTGGCGATATTTTTAGAAGGCCTAAAAATTCATTTTCAGCTATATCCTGTGTCCGAAAGGCAAAAAGTTGCCATTGCCACGTCTGCTTTAAGAGGACAGGCCGCTCTATGGTGGAAAAACATTGGAAAATTTTTATTAGGAGAATTTGGAGGCCAAGCATACACGTTTGAAGATTTTAAAGCATCGTTGTTAAAAGCATTCCCCATCGTGAAAGACCGAGCAAAGCTGGAAGCTGAACTTTACAGTTTTTGTCAGCGAAACATCAAAGAGTTAACAGAGTTCATTTTACGAAAAATCAAGCTGGTAAATATGCTGTATGGAAAGAAACCCGATAATGAGGTAATTGAAATAATCTTACCCAGATTACTACCTGCTGTCCAAGACTTTATGGAAATCCGAAATCCAAGCTCTTTGCACGAACTCTTCGAGTTGGCGGTCAAGTTCCAAAACCGACGGATAGCGGAAAGATCTAGAGGAGCAGCGTATTTTCAAGGTTCCCGAAAACAGCTCACAAACCAACCGCCCGCTAAGACGAAACACTCTTATGGAGGAAAGAGCTATCAAGCCAACTCACCGAAGAACGAAGGTCAAAGCGCGAAGAGGAAATTCGAAAAAAGCCGTCCGCGTACCCAGAAGACTGAAGGTGAGAAGAAAGCTTAAACGATTAGAGGGGCCTGTAAAAGCGAGGTTCCAGACCCCTGAAATTTCGCAAAAGCCCTCAAGAAGATACATAAACACGGTCCTGGTAAAAAATTCCCAGTTACCAGTCATCCAAGTCCTGGACGGCGAAGTACCGGTAGAAGCGCTTATGGATACAGGAGCGCAGGGAAACTTCTTGAGCTACAAGTTCTAAAATGACAACTTTCGTAGACTACGGTTATTTAAAAATAGAAACACAGAAATTATAGCCGCCCAAGGAAAAACATGTCAATGTGTCGGGAAATTATCATTAAAAGTGCAGATAAAGGAAGAAACCCTTAAAATATTATTTTTTGTGGTGAAAAATTTACAGAACCCAGTCATTTTAGGAATGGATTTCTTGAAGTCCGCTAAAGCCAGATTGAATCCAATTACGCTGGAGATGCAGCAGCGGGTGGTGGAGCCGGTGAAAGAACCTGAATTGGATTTAAGCCATTTGACTCTCGAAGAAAGCCAAGCCATCCAGCAAGTGGTGAGTACTTTTTCAAATTTGTTTTCAGAACGGCCTGGTAATTGTCAAATTGTAACACATGATATACAACTAATATGCAATAAACTCTGTAGGGCCAAGCCCTACTGGTATGATAAACAGAAAGAGCTCATTATTGAGGAACACTTAAAAGAAATGCTGCAAAATCAGATTATTTCGCCCATAAATAGTGAGTACGCGAGTCCAGTGGTACTATATGGGAAAAAGAATGATTTCTCGCCCTCATAAAAAAGCTTGGAGATTTGCTATCGATTATAGAAAACTAAATAGCATCACGAAGTTCCCGGTTTACCTCTGCCGGTGATTGAGGAAATTATTAGAAAGATTAAATCTACGAGATACTATATGACTACTTTGGATTTAACATCTGGCTACTATCAGATAGCTATGAAACCGGAAGATATACATAAAACCGGGTTTATCACAAAATCAGGCACTTATGCATTTTTACGCATGCCTTTTGGGCTATGTGGGGCTCCGTCGACATTTCAGAGAGCTATGGACATTGTTCTAAAGCCTGTCCTAGGAAAATCGACTTGTGAGATTAAAAACTCAGATTTATTTAATGAAGTTGTTTTGCAAACATTTTGCATAAAAATATCATGCCATTTAAAGTCAAAATTTGCTTTGTGTCTTTTTGACAGTGGCAGTCAACGGACATTTATTACCAAAGAATTAACATCATATTTAAAACCCCCAACAGTAAGAAATGAAAAATTGCTAGTTTACTCTTTCGGCGCGCTTAAAGCAAAACAAAAAATTTATGACGTGGTCAAGGTTACCTTACAGAATGTGAAAATTTCCAAGCGAAATATATGCATTGAGGCGTTGGTGACAGCGCGATTTCTACCACGAGGATTTATCCGTTAGACTAAACACAGATGTCAAAAGCAAACTAAAGAAATACGAGTTGTCTAATTGGAATACGTTATGGAGCTTTCGAGTGCAGTTATTGATAAGCGCCGATTATCTCTGGCAAATAAACGTTCCTGGAACAGCAGAAAAAATAACAAAATCGCTATTTGTGTGTGAAAGCTTACTTGGATGGTCGCTTTGTGGTTCCATATATAATGTTGAAAAGGGAAAAAATAAAGACGCATCCGTTTTCAAGTTATCTGTTGAAAATGCCGAACAGGAAGATTTCCAGAAACTATGGGACCTTGAAGCAATTGGTATTAAATAGATAAAGAAATCATTAATAAATTTGAAAATGATTTAAAATTCGTTAATAACAGATATGAAGCGAAATTATTGTGGAAGGACAGTAAAGAAGGGTTTGGGACTAATTTCAAAATAGCGAAGAATCGTTTCTTTGAATTAAATCGTAAGCTCGCGAAAAATGACGATCTTCTCCAACAGTATACAGACATTGTTACTGAACAAAAGGGAAATAACGTAGTTGAAGAATGTTCAGATAATGACGTTGAAAACGGTTATTTCATGCCGCATAGACCCATTACGAAGGATGAGAAATCCACCACTAAAGTGAGGATGGTCTTTGATGCTTCTTCAAAAGAAAATCAGTTTAAATCTTTAAATTATTGTTTATGGCCAGAGCTCAATTTAAACCCAAACACTTTAGATATTATCATCAATTTTCGAAAACATGAAGTGGCATTCTGCGCGGATCTAGAGAAGGCTTTTCTCCAAAGTGGCTTAACGCCAGAAGACCGAAATTATTTAAAATTTTTGTGGTTTGATGATAAGGCAGTTAACTTATTCAAAATTCTAAGATTTACGCGTGTACCATTCGGTGTTACCTGTAGCCCCTTCATTTTAGCTGCTACTATCAAATGTCATATTCACAAGAACATTATAAAGTTTATGAAATGTTAGATACATCCCTGTATGTTGATGATTTAATTTCCGGTTCAAATTCTGATGAAGAGGCGTACTATTTATCTTCTACTGCCGCTAAAATTCTTAAAGATGCTGGGATGCATTTACGGAAATTTAATTCTAATTCTATGAAACTAAGGGAAATGTGGAAAGAAAATGTGTTATGCAGTGAACAAGAAAATTCTGACCTCCATTTAAAAGTTTTAGGAATATTATGGAATACCGACTCTGATACCTTTCAACTGGATGCTCAGCCTCTTATAGATAACCTAGAGAGTATGAAATATAAAAAGCCTTGTGTTTTAAAGACTATGTAAAACGTATATGATCTCGTAGGGTTTATATCTCCATTCACCATACGGATTAAAAGCTTATTGCAAGAAATTTGGAAAAGAGGTTTGGCCTGGGATGATGGTTTACCCCTAGATTTGGAAAATGAATGGAAAGGTTGGTGCTCTGAAACGGAACATCTTAAGAGATTTGAGATACCTAGAAAATATTTCCAACAAGTAATGAATTTGGTAAAAGATCAGGTACAAATCCCCATTTTCTGTGATGCTAGTCCTAAGGCATTTGGTGCAGTAGCCTATTTTAGGTACTTCATCAAAGATAATGAAATTAAAACAAGTTTCATCTGGGCAAAAAGTAAAGTCTCTCCTGTGAAACGAATAACGCTTCCCCGATTAGAATTAATGGGAGCCATAATTGCCGCAAAGATGTCTAAAACTTTAAAGATGGCACTAGACTTTAAAAATGCGAAGATGAAGTTTTGGACAGACTCAACAATAACGCTTCATTGGATAAAAGGATCTGCTATGAATTGGAAACCCTTTGTTTCCAACAGAGTCAGAGAAATTCAATCCCTTACGGATCCTGAAAATTGGAACTATTGTAGTGGAAAAGAAAATCCAGCTGATTTAGTGACGCGAGGTGAAAAGCTGATAACACTTAGAGGAAATAATGTCTGGTGGCAAGGTCCAGTTTGGTTATCATTTCACGAACATTCATGGTCGTCAGAATTAGTGAGTGAATTAAGCGAAGACGCGCTAATTGAAAGAAAGTTGAAATCTCAAATTACTCAGTTATGTTGTACCATAACACTGGAAACAATTTTAGATGTTGAGAAGTTTAGCAGTCTCAAAAAGTCTCGCAGTCACGGCATGGATAATGCGCTTTATGCATAATTCAAATAAAAGAAACTCTAGGTCTGCGGTCCATTGATAGCTTTAGAGCTGGATAAAGCAGAAATGTATTCGATTAAATGTACTCAAAAATCGGAATTTAACGTTGAAATAAACCAACTAAAATGTGGAAAATCTATCAGTAAGGAATCAAATTTATATAACCTTAATCCCGAATTAGATGAAAATGGATTGCTTAATTTGTAAAAGATTTAATGCTACTCCAGGTAAGGAAGAAGTAGCACTACTACCTAAAGATAGGATTATTGAAACTCCGCCATTTGAAAAAACTGGCTTAGATTTTGCTGGACCGATTTATATCAAAACTTCATCTGGTCCAGAAAAGGCTTATATTTTAGTCTTTACTTGCGCGGTTATTAGGGCCGTACATCTAGAATTGGTAACAAATTTGAACACTGACACCTTCATTCTAGCTCTTCGAAGGTTCGTTGCACGAAGAGGACTTCGTAAAATAATTTACAGTGATAACGCAAAAACATTTATCAAAGCTAATTCGTTACTAAAAGAAATTTGGAAGAACATTTCAAAGGAAGAAGTTCTAGATTATTTCTCAAGAAACCGAATAACGTGAAAATTTATTGTGCCTAGAGCCTCTTGGTGGGGCGGTGTTTTGGGAAAGGATGGTTCGCACCGTGAAAACACTTGTCTTACGTTTGAAGAAATGGAAACGACGTTGACTGAAATTGAGGCAGTTATCAACTCTCGACCGTTGTGTTACATCTACGAATAGCCTTCCGAACCGTAGCCTTTAACTCCAGCCCATTTTTTTAGTAGGAAAACGACTAACATCATTGACTCACGGATTGCCTGTAATCACTGGATCTGAATCCAACAGAAGGATGCTTACAAAAAAAATAAAAATACAGACAGCAAGCCATTAACCATTTTTGGAAACGCTAGAGAAAAGAATATCTGTTAGAACTCCACTCTGCGTATCGAGTCACTCTAACAGAGTCCTCATCATTTAAAGTTGGTGACACAGTGCTGATCCATGACGAAAAGTTACCAAAGCATCTTTGGAAGTACGGATGTAATAAAAAGCTGTGTTTAGGACGTGATTCAAAAGTTAGATCCTGTGTGCTTCAAACACCAACAGGAATTACACAGTCCAGTCACATTAATGTGACCATCTGTCAAAAGCCAGAATAACCACCTTTCGCAGAGCGGACTGCTGCGAGACGTGCAGGAAGAGAGTCACATAGGTCCCTGAAGGTGTTCTCTGGGATGTTGAGCCATGCCGACTCTAATGCCGTGGCCAGCTGCGCTAGATTACGCGGTTGAGGATCCATGGCGCGAACAACTCGATCGAGATGGTCCCACAGATGCTCGATTGGGTTTAAGTCAGGTGAGTTTGCTGGCCAGGGAAGGACGGTAAACTCATCCTGGTGCTCTTCGAACCACGCACGTACACTGGCAGCTGTATGGCACCTCGCATTGTCCTGCTGGAAGATGCCATCATCCTGAGGAAAAACAATGCGCATGTAGGGGTGAACATGGTCCGCAAGGACAGATGCGTACTTGTATTGATCCATTGTGCCTTCCACAATGATCAGTGAACCTAGAGAATGCCAGGAAAACATTCCCCAGACCATAATGCTCCCGCCTCCAGCTTGGACCGTTCCGGCAATGGTTGCAGGGTGGTTCCTTTCAGAGGTTTCACGCCTTATACGCCAACGTCCATCTGTCCGATGGAGCATAAAACGCGATTCATCCGAAAACGCAACCTGTCGCCACTCAGTGGACGTCCAGCTGCTGTACTGGCGTGCAAATTCTAGCCTTCGCCGTCGATGAACAGCAGTCAGCATAGGTGCACGAACCAGGCGTCTGCTTCGGAGGCCCAGACGCAGCAATGTTCGCTGAATAGTACTTTGGGAGACACTTTTGGTAGCCCCTTGGTTCATTTTGGTGGTCAGTTGCTCAACGGTAGCCCGTCTATCTGCCCGAACGCATCTCCGCAACCGTCGTTCGCCTCTGTCATCTATGGCCCGTGGTGCACCACATTTGCCACGTCGCTGATTTTGGACAGTCCCATTTTGCCATGCACGGTACACTTTTACCACGGCGGCACGCGAACAGTTCACAAACTCAGCCGTTTCGGAAATGCTTCCACCCTTGGCCCGAAAGCCAATGATCATGCCCTTTTGGAAGTCGGATAAATCGCTTCGTTTCTGCATTACGCCAACGATTGAAATGTTTTCCGAAGCCCTCACACACCCTTTATATACGCTCAACTGCACTGTGCTGCCACCTGCCTTCTGTGATTGGTTATTTAACTCTGACATGGAAAGTACGTGGTGGTCACATTAATGTGACTGGACTGTGTATAAAGGGACCCATTCAGTTATTATATAAATTTGAACTGGACTTAATAGACTAATATTTGAATGGACAGTCATAAAATTATTTGCATTTTTTCCATTTATTTATATAATTCATTTATTATTTTTATTATTATAGATTCCAACTTTAGATTGTATTTAGAATTTGAATATTGCTTGCCTACTGTATGTAAGTATAATTTCGTATTTTATTTTTGTCCAAGAATTTGAAATGCTTGCCTACTTTGAAAGTGTTTAATACCTAAGTGTTAATTCAGTTTATTATATTTTGAATTAATTATTTTCTTTTAATGATGATGAACAACAGTGATTGTTCATCCGGGGGCAATGTGTTGTGACTGCCGATTTGGCCGTTAGGCAGCGCTGAAGTAAATGCTTGATTTTGCATATTTTTGTGGCAACCCTGTTGCACTCTTGATCTGTAGAACTGTTACAAGAACCGACTGAGTCGGTAATAATGATTTTGAACTCTCGTTCAGAGAGTAATTCTAAAATAGCTAATGTTGTAAATAAACTTGTAAATAGTTTTAGTTCGTGTGCTGATTTATTCCCGTATTGAAGTGCTTTTATTGAACCGTGTTTTGAATCCGGTAAGAATTGTGACTAACCTGCTTAGAAGTGCAAATGATGCTTCAATACCCTACACATCAACTCACAATAATGACTGTTACACCTTTAGTGGTGCCACACTGAAACTTTCAAAACCATGTGCGTAAACAGTATGTATCAATTGGTTACACTATGCAGTGAGCTAAAATTTGTGTTTTTATTGGATTTTCATGACTATGTGTGAGTATGTTGCCAAATGGGAACTACATGCGTTTAAAGGTTAAATCATAAATTATCGCATCGGATGGAAAAGAATAGTACTTTGAAGTAAGTTTATTTTCAGTTTTTTTATGTATTTTCTAACAGATGAAAAATTAACACTAATGAACTTAGGCAATGAAAAAGAATAAGCTTTTAATTTAGTACTTAACTATCCAAATGCTATAAATGTTACGGGAAATGGCATCAAAATCATTCAATTTTAAAAATCACACAATTTAAATAATTCCGAACACAAGCGCAGCTACAAACATAAAGCTTTCTAAAAATAATTCACATTAATAATAATTTTAAATGTAATAAGCTTAGTTCATTCGCATACTGATTTAGAAGTAGCATTAGGAATACTTTTAACGTTGCGAATTAAAGTTGTTAAAGAAAATTCAACAAATTTAAAGTCACAGAAGATTATGTAAGACCTTACTTACAGATAATCTTAGAAAGTTAAGATTGTAAGATTATCCTGACGTTTTACCAAATAGTTTTTTTTAACTTTTCCATTTAATAACTATAAATTATTATATTATATATCATTTTTCTGAATATATAAAGTTACGATTAAAAATTATTGTAAGATTTATGGCATAATGATAGAAAATTGTTACATCTGATGAATACGAAAGTGTATTTAGTTAATTTGCATTCTATAAAAGGGCATGTATTTACCTTTCTGCATCAGGTGATAAAATATATAGGCACGGCTCCTATACCTAAACACACAGTTCTCAAATTATTTGATATTCTTATCAAATATTTCTGAATGCATATTTTAGATAAGTTATTAGCAGATTCATTAAACATACTGCTACGAAAACGCTCTTGTGCAGCTTCATGATATTCTTTCATTTTCCCTTTCAATCCAACGCAATTTTCTTTCTATGGTTCATTGCTTTTCCTTTCTTTAGGACTCAGTTCCATCTTTGTCAAAATAATCAAATCAATCTTAGTCAAGATATGTGAATCAATTCGCTCGACTAAAGGATTTTCGAAACAAAAAATCTTACAAATCCCTTTCAGTTACATAAAAGAAATCAACAAGTATACGACAGCTTTCCGCAGAGAAAATAAGAAATGTTCAGAATTTTATTAGAAAAGCATATTTCTTTTGTAATCAGCGGAAGTAAAGAATTGAAAATGACATTATGATGTAGAACACTCTTTTTTAATTGAGTTTCAGACATATCTTTGTAATCGCATTGAGCTAGATTTCAAGTGGGAGCTTAAATCCTTGTTTCTTCAAGTTTAAACATGATACATGTACTTGCTTTTTATTCACCCCAAAACTCATTGCCGGCTTCATGAATGATATCTCCAGATATATAGGAAAACATTACTTTTTCTCGAATGCAGTTAGGACTTATTTTTTATCCATATTTTATAAATCAGATCAGTAACTTCTTTCTTATATTTTCATGAAAATATCATTAATTTACCAATCAGTGAACTACGTTAATATTTTTTAATGCATTTGTCTTATTTAACTTTAAGTTATTATTAATTGTCATATAAAACAAATTACATTTTCTACCTCTTTCACTGGCCTGCTAAGCATGAATCTATTCGTCTTGTTACTCTTTTTAAGTAATTATAAGTTTCAGAACTAAACGCAATTTTTATGACAATTTTACACTCCGCACAATTTAATCACAGGATAATGATACATAATGCTTAGTGAAAACTATAAAGTCGTAATTCGTGTAAACGTGTAGTGCATCCTAAAATGATAGACATATTTTAAAATCGAGTTTTATGTTGAATCGAAAACTCTAATGAAGGAAGTATAAAATTAGAATAAATTATTTGAAGGTTTCATAACGTTACACTGAAAGATCTTTATTAAATTATTAACTTTTCTTTAAATGTTTTCTTTGACACAGTGTCCTAAAATGACAGAACAACTTAAGTAAAATATCACTGTTTTTGCAGATTAATTTAGTAGAAGGTTTCGATTAAGAGATAGACTGAAATATTGTGGTTAGTCTTGAAATTGAATATGAAGTGATCTTTCCTGAGCCTAAATTTGAACTTTACTCAGGATGGGACGTGGAAAGTATTAACGACACAGGAGCAACGAAAATCTGGTGAATTACATAGGAATAAGTTATGGATTTGAGGCACCTCGAGGAAATAAAACGTACATGAAATAAAATAACTGTTGACTTTTAAGTGAAACCAAAAAAACTTTCAGGCCAAAGCAGCGGCTCTGTAATATCATCATTTCCAGGGAAAAAAGTCTCTAAATTTTCAATGTGTTATCAATATATTATCGATTAATGTGATATCAATATATATACGATAGGTTAAAAATGAAATGTAATTCTCCTCGAGCTTTTGGCTCTATTTCGAAGCTTGTTCTGTTCAACTAATGTAAAGTCTCTTAAAAAATTTAGCTCCCGATTATTCGACATTCTGTATAACAACAAGACCTCTTTTTTAAATTTTTAAATGATTTCTGCCGGTGAAGCAAAACATTATGTTTAAAGTAATGTGATACTAATACTTAAACTGTAATCATTTCTAACATCTCCTATACGTGCACACAGTAAATGTACATTTTAGTCATTGTAATATTGTAATTATAGTCCATATTTATGGGTATGAATGCTCACATGCTTATTTTTAATAAAGATTTGTCATAGTATGTAGAGACATTAGGTTATTTCGGAAGCAGGAGTGATGAAAAATGAGCAATGCCCTCGCCGGGACTCGAACTGCGGACCTCTCGAATGCGCGTCGAACGTGCTGACCACTACAGCACGAAGGTATACCAAGAAGGCAGGAGAAATACCTTATATACTCCCCCTTTTAAAGGGCGACTGGGGATTAGAGGACCCAATCGCCAAATCCTGGTGGCGGAGAACCATCATTTACCACCATTTTTAGTTCGGGCGCCAGTGTATAGACACTGGGTTTTTTTTTTAAGCAGGAGAGATGTAAAATGAACAATGCTCTCGCCGGGACTCGAACCACGGACCTCTGGAATACACGTTGGGCGTGCTGACTACTACACCACGAAGGGATGCCAGGAAGGCGGGAGAAATACCTTATAAGTATTCTAATTTCGTAACTTTGTCGTGTGTCCTTTGTTACACTTTTTTTAACCTGCGTAACGAATTTGGTGACATGTTTTGCTGTTTTTGTGAAACTCCAATCTATCACAGCTCTCCTGTCAGTAACTAAGTGGGTGAAGAATATCAGGCAGCGCTGTCGAGTATTATACACATCTCTTTGTGATTCTATCGTTAGCAGGCTTGCTTGAAGGTTTACGGTTGTACCTTATAGTAAATTGCACTTTTAGTTCATTGTGCCTAGAGTTTCTCAATTTATATTAAAGCCTACATGTGTTGTGTTGTCTGTGCAAGTGAAAATGTCGAATGAGAAGAGAAGAAACGTGGCAATTAATAAATTAACGTGGCAATGAAAATAAAATTAATTGCCTTAAGAGACTGGAGAAACAGCAAAGTATTAATAAAATTGACCTGGATTTAGCTATTGAACGAAGTATTATGAGTTGTGAAATAACCCATCCCTCTTTCCGTAAAACTCGACATTCTCGATAACTCGTCACTCTGTTAGTCAACATTAGGTTGAGTTTGCGGGACTCTACTATAATATTATGACATCAGGACTTCAGTTCAATAACTTACATCCAATTCAGTTAATTACTGAATAGCTCTAAGCATCTAGCTGCTTCAAGCGCGGATAAATGGCTTGATAAATGATGAATTTATAAGATAAAATATGAACAAATAAATGATGGATTTATAATGTATCAATTATGAATCCTGGCAATCGGGCTTTAATGCACGTTTGATAAGCATGCATTGTCTGCATGACATAGCAAAGTTTCATCAGGGCATATTGCAGAGGCAGAACAATAGGACTTTTCATTTTAGACATGGCGAATGTTCTTGGGTCCGTTTTCACGAAAAAAATTAGCAAGAATATACGGACAATACGTTATACTGTGACTAATGATTAGCACACACATGAATGCAATTAGTGTGACACGATACACATCCCGATAAAAAAATGACCATGGGCTCAGATTAAAAATATATGCTTTGAAAATGAGTGCATGAAGCGAGTTGAGAGAAGTTCAGCCTGGCATGATTAGTTGTGTCCATTGAATTTTGGTAAGATTCAGATAACGCATGTAGCAATGAGTTGATGCATCAGTGAAACAGTAAAGTAGACAGAGTCATAAAACTCTAACCTCGATCTACTAAGTTAAAAAAATTGACAAACCGGGATCGTCGATGCTTTCGACGTGAAGTCAACCTGACCGGCCTAAATGGCAAATGCAGTTACTGGCTTAGGGAAGTTACGCCAGACGCACTAGAACTCTCCAAGGACTGTAAAAATGATGGTGGAATCTGTTCTGTCTGTTTGGAAATATTTTGCATAATCAGGATCTTTAATTTAATAGCTGCTAAACAAAGGAAATAAAGTAATCACATCTAAAAGTTGTGATATTAGATATTGGCACTATACAAGTAAGGAGTAAGTACAATTGCTGTAATAATTTGCTAGTAATAGATTAATGACTGAATGAAGATCACATTTATCATAATTTTAAAAATCTGGTTATTACATTCTATACAGACCAATGCATTTATTTTATTTTAAGATCACTTGTTGACTGGACGCATATGATAATTTGTATCATTAATTAATTTGCGATAATATCATAACATTATTTTATTATAACATTTCTTTATTATAACAGCTAAATAACACAACCACTCATAAAACAAAGGTTACAAATGAGTTGTCTGAGGAAATGTGAATAAATGATCTAAATTGGGGGGAGGACAAAAGCTCCGTTTTCAATTTTTTTTCTTTTGAGATGAATTGAAGCACCAATGGCTAGCCAAAACAAATTATACCCAGTACCAACAGATGGATGTTCACTGTTTTACAAGACAAACAGCATCAAATGCCTGCAGGTATTTACAAAAACTTTTGTTTGAAGTATAAAGAAGACTTCTTTGAAGAGGCTTTGTTAGCGACGAATATCGGGCCTAATATTATACTGACAGTATTTAAGATCTTGATAAATATATTCCTGCAGTTATCCGATATTGTTGGCTATGTAGTATATGTATACTCCAAGATAATATCAGAAACACATTAAAATGGTGGAGACCATTACATGGCGTAAGAAAAAAAACTGCTACTGAGAAGGATGACAATCTCACTAGGAGAAAGAGAAATGTCTCAAATCAGGTACCAGTTCATTCGCGATAAGTAGAACACTGCAGCATATCAGATTCTTATTCAGTGGTTATTCTACATAAGCCGTAAGAAAAGCCTTTATTGAAGGAAATAGCATTTCATAGTGTTTAGCAGCTGTCGGTCAACTCAAGTGCCGTTGTTGACTGTACAGCATTGTGTAATGCTTTTCATTTGCACCAGAGATTTTTCAAAGGATAGTAAAATGTCTGTTATCAGGTGACCCAGTCAACTTAATGCTGAGTAACCTAACTGCTTTTAGCAGATACTCCTATTAGTGGGAGAGAAAAGAACATGTAAAAACTATGCATTTCTCCTTCCGACAAAGTGCTGTGCAAACTGGCAATGGATCGTTAATGATAGGGGTGTGTTTTGCTGAAGTATGCAAGGACAGTTAAGTGAAGTCTTATCGACACAAACGACGTAAACAGGTATCACTGAAAACCACTTCACCTTTATCAGCTGCATTTTCTCAGTCGAGGTAGATTGTATAGGTACTCCCCTATTCCTATTGCTCACTGTATTTAAGCCCTATTCAGCACCTACAGCTTGCAATGTAAGCTTCAGTAATGTATGGTGGATAACACCCGAAAAACAGAGTTGTATTATGTGTAACCACAGAAACCGTCTGGCTTATTATGTTACCGCATAGTTTCCACCATGTCATTCACCAGAGGACATGTGATAGCCGCAATTATTCGAACGCTTCTAAACGTTATTTCTATTGGTCGATTATCGTATAACCTTAGAGGTTTCTCATTTAAATTTACATGAATGTGCGATTAATCAGGAACTTACAGAAAAAATCGTCAGACTTACTTAACAAGATGATTACTGTAATTTTTAGACAGCTCTAAGCTAAAAAAACTGCAGGCAAAATCAGAAGTAAATATACCCCTGATTTTCTCTACAGTGTTTTTCTTTTTTTACTTTTGTATGATTAATAAAAAGATCCAGGAGGAATTAGTGCAAGATTAGCTAGACGGTATGAAGCTATAGTTCTGCCATTAATGTCATGCAGTTTTATACTTTCACTTTCGCTACGGTATCAAGTATAGAACAAGAACTATTTTTCATGACCGCTGAAAGCAATTATACAATGTCATCACTTCGGCACAAGTAATTCGAAATATTGCACTATCATTAGATATATTTTGGAGCACAGAAGAGGAAAAATCAGCAAATTCCTAAGCGAGATTCGAAATTCGGACCTTTGGATGTTAGCCGGACATGCTTTCAATTACACCACGAAAGAACGCCGTAAGGAAGAAGAAAATATTTACATTCTCCCCCACTTAAAGGGCTATTGAAAAAGAATGGACCCTTTCATCAAATCCAGGTGATGACGAACTATTGTCAACCACATTTTGTTTAGTTCGGGTGCCACTTGTAGAGTAATTTGAAATTCTCTTGAAACCGGGGAATATGATCAATCAGCGATGCCTTCACTGGGATTTGAACTTTGGATCTCACAATTGCTAATCGGATGTGCTTCCCTGCACCTCGAAGACACATGGCAAAGAAAGATAAAATTCCTTATAACCTAACTTGTGGAAGAGGAAGACATATTCTGCTGTTTTTTGACACAAAACTTGAGTAAAAATGTGAAGGATTTAAAATATTTTTCTTAATTTAAAGATTTTTAATTTTATTATTGCTCTAAACATTAGAGGAAATAAGGGTTTAGAGCAAATAAATTGTACGAAAGGTGTTTGTAAGTTTTTACGTGTACATTGTATTTAATATATGAGTAAAGGGTATTTAATATCGACTCAGCGTAATGATGTAAGTAATTATCACATTTTCCAGCGTGTGCTCTTGTGGTATAAGTGGTTACTTGGAAGATCCAGCTAATAGTCGAAAGATCCGTGGTTGTAATTTAGTTGAGAGCATAGTTTATGTATTACGCTTCTTTGCTACGAAAAACCTAATAATCTCTACAGAGGCTACCGAAATAAAATCTAGTGCACGATAACTTACCGTTTAAGTGAGGGAAAATGTAATGTGTTTCAAATGATTAACACTTTAACCTAGCAGCTGGATGATCCGTGGTTCGAATGCTGGCGAGAACATAGTTGATGATTTACATTTCTTGGCTGTGAAAACATAACAGTTTCTATAACCTAAAGCGTGTAAACTGGCTATGGCAATAAGGATACCTTGTTGTGATGGTTTATTTACACTTTGCTAGTGGAAAGCTACACTGTTAAAACAAACGTAAATTCTCTGTTATTATTGAAGAGTTTTAGGTGATGATAACATTGGAAAATACTTTTTTTAACTTATGTCTTGTATCATCGACATTAGACTCGTTTCTTAAAGAAATTTACAATGCCTAAGATGAAAATGATCGAAAATTGAAGGATCAGTTATGATTCACAAGTTAATGAAAAATGAAATTCTCAATATTTCGGTAACAACTTTAAGTAAATAGATTTAATCAAATCCTTTAGATCCAAATATTATTACATAGCCACTAAACTTGTTCAGTGACTGTTTCTGTTTCTAGTTAACATCCTAATATGATTCAAGAGCTGTTTCTCAAAACACAAGAGAATAAATATTAAGAAATAAAATAGTTTTATTATTTATAAGAGAAATTGCAATAAATTAATAAATATCTATAGCAGGTCAAATTTGTGGCCATAACTTCAATATTTAAATTCAATCCGATGGATCTTCAAAATTTTACTGAGTGAAAAGTTTTAATCCTATGTTTATGTTCTGCATGCAAACACAAAAAGAAACTCGTTATTTTTATTTAGATGCTATTTGGCTATAATTCAGTGTAGCTACGCTTCTCTGGATGTATTGAATAAACGTAATAATTTTACCAAGTTTATTAGTGAGTGAAGTAGGTTACTCTTATCTGATATTAAATGCAGATTTTTTTTGTTATTCAAGGATTTACGTGAAACAAATTATTCATTTACAAACTACATATCATTCATTTATTTAAATAGACGAAACCTACTTCATTGAAAAAGAAGATTACACAAAGTAACCCGAAATTATTTCTTTTGGTTTAAAAATTGTAAAATAAATAAGAATTAGAAAAACGATTTAAACACTATTTTACAGACAAATGGAAAAGCCCTTTTCAAATTTTTTTTTCAATTTTTACAGTGACGAGACAGCGATACGTGTTTGGTCATAAGAAATCTTTAACAAAACGACAATCATTCCAGAGAAAGATGAATGTTATTTATAGTTTCATGGAAAAGAAATCAGTTACCAGTATTCAAAGGAAGCCAGAAAACTTATGAAAAATAACCGGCATGCACACTATCAATTTATTCATGAATGAAAAACATCAAAGAAATGGGAAATTCGGAGCATTCGAAAAGATCCCGGCGACTATCAAAATAAGAAAAAGTGGTATCCTTGGTGAAGGGACTTTTTTCCTGAACGCCTGCAGAAGCCATTCACCGCACATCTTGTGCAGGTACCTAGAAACAAATATAAGGATAAGGATTTTTAAACAGATATTAGCTCTTTTAAACGTACGCTTGAATGGGATATGCTAGTTACTGCAGCATAATAGAGTCATATGGGTTGTTAGATTAGACTTAATGAGAGAAAAAAGACTTGATGAACGCAATATTCGAATACGTTCAGCTAGATAATGATTTACTAAAAACTATGCTGCTAAATAAAAAGCGACGTTTTCGTATCAAGACAAATATCGACCTTTATTCGTACAAACATTTCTTAGCAACTCCACGTTAAACCTAAAGCTAAAAATATGATGAGACTTTATGTAAACTAAAAGACTGATTCATAATCTTTCTTGTTTGATAATGTGGCTTAACCAGACTGTGCATTTGTAGTAGCATTCGTAAACTTACCCTCTTTGCCTAAACAAGCAAACTTAACTAAGCTTGAGACACTGTAAATGCTAACGTATTACTTTGATAGTGCAGCAACATACTTAATATTAAATAATAGCCTTTCTTCCTATTTTAAACTATAAATAATTTTGCTAAGCTTATTTTCATCTACTTGTTTGTTATACAAAGTTATATATCATACCTAAAACATTAAGAAAGCAATTAAAATAATCAGACTAATACGATTAAAGTTTGTAGGAGACTTAGCAAAAACTGCCCCGCGTAAATCAAATGTCCAATTTAAAAGTTTAAAAGCTTAAAGTTCAGTTCAGAAATTTATCTGATACGAATGGGCTGAAACTGCACTACATCTGACAATCAGATAACGATCCTAAATTCAAAAATTTTCATTTATTATCTGCAGTCAGATCTCTAAGTCTGTTAACGGATACTCAACTTCAATCGGTAGCTTAGTTTGAAAATGAGTATCCAACTATATCTTATAACATTAACAAATGTTCAACTTCGATAGAAGCAAAAGTGGAAAACAGATGTATTTCACTTGCATAGTTCGCATGTCACTGCAAACAGTTAACAGTTATACTTAAAAAGACATATTTATATGTGCCTGTTAACGCTTCTTCTCTTATGCATATGAAATCGGAAACCGCTCGCATATAGAAATCCGAAAGGACAGCACAGTTAAAAGATTAAAGATAACTGGTAAGAAACGTAATTAGAAATGTTAGAATATTAATATTCACCCCTTAATGAAATGTTTGTTTTGTATATATATTTCACGTAGTTTGGCAATACATGGTCGCATGAATGCTAGCTAAACTAAGTAATTTACAGCTAAAAATAAGTAATTTACGTCTAGGTAAACTGTAAACTGTGTAATTGATTCCTCTTATTTGTGCGCCTGTCTTCTTAAACTGTGTCTTCTTTTGAAGTCTTTCCAGCGAAATGAGCGATTTTACTTTTTCTTTTAGAAAAACGAGAATACATGCCCCTTTGGCTTAGGCTGTATTTTTAATTTTTCAGCAAGCGTATGCATCTCTTACATTGAATCCATTGCAGTTCCCCCGCCACAGTGGCATTTCTCTTTGAGGATGATTTTGAGCAGCTTGTTGGAAGCCCTGATTAGTGAGTGGCACTTTCTTCAATTTATCTAGCATGTCTATTATCTTCTACTATCTTTTATAGTGCTCCTTTTTGGAAGATTCTCTTTCTTACTGCGGTTTATTTTCAAAATTATGCACAACTGTTGAAACTTGATTATGTATTGGACCAAGTTATGCTGTCGTATCTGCTTTTTTTTCGTATTACTAATATTTTAGAAGGAAAGCGGTATCTCGTGTGCGTTGCTGCCTTTTCTTTGTCTTCAGACGAAATCTTCACTTACTTCACAACCGTTACTAAATGGATTCACTTATATAATAAGGATTATACCTTCCTCTACCGCAAATTAAGAAATTTTGAATATTAATGCAGAATTTTCTCGCAGTTGATAGACATGTACTTATTTAATGAAAAATATTCAACTGTAAATTACACTTACATATAACATTGAGTCATTAGATTTCTTTCTGATCAAGAAAAGTAAGAAAATCCTCTGTGCTCTCGCTGTGATTCGAAATCTAGGCATTTCGACTGGCAGCCGGGTGTACTTACGATTACACAATGAAGGCAAGCGGTAAGGAGCGCGAAAATACTTTCAAACATTTACTGGAAATAGTAAACATTACAAATAAATGCAAGTTTGTATTAGTAATTCAAACCGTATTGTAAGAAGAAGTGGAATATGTAAGTAATTTACCTGTGTGTACGGAGAAAGAAAAAAGGATTAAAATCACAGAATATTCAGATATTGACAAATAATAGAAAAATTAATTATTGGTTACAGGAAATTTTGTTATGTTATTTGATTTATGTTTTTTACA
This sequence comes from Stegodyphus mimosarum, assembly GCA_000611955.2. Lineage (NCBI taxonomy): Eukaryota > Metazoa > Arthropoda > Arachnida > Araneae > Eresidae > Stegodyphus > Stegodyphus mimosarum. The sequence goes on along the minus strand of KK119341.1, from coordinate 136,241 downwards.
ACTGAGCGTAGAAATGAAAATGTACACTCCATTGAATTGAAACTAAGCATGTGCTTAAAAATGCATTTAAAACAATTGCTGGCTCGTTAGATAATCGAAGAATATACTTATCTTTTGATTAAATTGATAGATTATCATAACTATGGAAAGAATTTGCACTGTTAGAAAGATTTCTTCAGAAGCGCCCAGCCGTTGTTGACTGGTATTATTAGATTTTATATTTCAAATTAGCTATGTAATCAGAAATAAAATTCTTTGATATGACAGAATGCTGGTGATAGTTCTCTGGCTTTCAGTGGATTTGTCTTTCGAGAAGATCTTCCACTTATAAGAAGAATTTATAAGTTATTTAAAGACTTCTAATTTATAAGACTTATAAACTTCCATTTATAAGTCAACTTCCTGTGTCGCTCTAACGCGAGAGAAACAGATTTCCGAATGACTGATTAAAATGGTTACTTAAAGGAATCCAGTTACTTCTAGGTCAGAATTAATTTGAGTTAGATTTGCCTTTTAGTTCACGGAAGAAAATAAGAGTCTATTAAATTTAGACCAATACATTTTTAATTTATTACATTTTATAGCAACCATAGACTTATTTCCTTAAACTGAAATATATTCCTTTTTTAACCGTTAAACAAATATGTTTCGGGAAAAACAAATACACATATCAAAATCCTTTTCTGCTTCCAATATTAATACTTGTAATCAAAAGACACATTTTCTCTAAGCGTTTTGATAACAACTCGTTTAAAATACAAAGCTTCAGTGTATTTAACACTAAGCCTGATTCTCAGCTTTAGGAAAAACAAATCGACTTCAGAAATGCTGTGAAATGGAGGTCGTTGAAAGCTCCTTTAATAGATCCATTCAGTGCGTAAATGTGGAAGTTTTTACACATTTGCTGCCGATAATAGTAACTGTTGTTCCAAACTCACGCCTGAATAATTTTCTTAATCTTAAAGATAAACAGAAGATTGCTTAAATTTTATTTTATAAGGAGAGGGTACGAAATAGGACTCACAGGTTTAGTCCGATCCCTGTAAAGTCACAAAGATATGTATTTGCAAAATCTCCAGTGCATTTCTTCAAAGTCGAATCCTAATTTTTCATTAACACATACATTATATGAATTCGTCAACTCATTGAAGCATCTGACAGCTCGAAGTAAGGCATGAGCTTCAGCTACCAAGAAATCCAAGGATCTAAATCCAGAAAACGCAATTTTTTATGCATTTTATTTCGCGCGAATTCATATAAAATATCTTTAAAGGAATCTTGCGGAAAGTGATATTTCCTTTCTTTAAGCATGTCAGTATTGTTTCGCATATTCCCGGAGTAAAGTTAAAATTTACACGAAAAAATAATTTCGGAAATTGTAACATTTTATTTCTTAAAATCAAATATCGCTTTAGCGGAAGAGGTAGTAAAGATTTATTTATTCCCAACTAAACGCTCTTCATTTTGTAACACTGAATTACAACCTCTGTCCAGAAAATTCGGTGAATGTGTCTATATTAATAATGGATTGCTGTCTTTCATAAAACAGCTGTTACTGTCCTTTGAAGTAATCCCCGTTGGCAATGGTTTTCAGAAAATTTGGGTTTCGACCCGCCATATCGATGGGGTCTCGACAGGCGTCACCCCGAAGCTGCATTTGTTCCGGAGCCAAATTGTGGGTCACGAATCGGGAGCAAAGCTTGCGTTATCACAAATTGCGGCCACTATGAGGTGGGCCGTCTCACAACAAGTCATCACTTCTTCCGCTATCATTCGCACTGTCACACGACGATCCAAAACCAAAAATTCCTTCGTGCAGCTGCAGGCCGACCACTTCGGGAGGGGGAGTCTTCAATGGACTCCCGCCTTTTCAGAAGCGTTTAAACCACTTATACACGCACTTCAAGGAAATAGCACTTTTTTCGTAAACTGTTGTTAGCATTTCATAAGACTCTTTCACTAATTTTCCAAGTTGGAAACAGAACAGCATACTCTTTCGCCGACCACAGGCATCATACCTTCACTCTACAATAAGCTGTTTCCACATGATAAACACATTCCCATTGCCGCAGCTTGGGAGCTGATTCGGGCCAGTCTTGACCTGTTCGGCACGGGATGAGCCCGTTACGCACTCTTATGACCTTGAGCACTATGACGTCATTGAACGAAATTTCTGGACAGAGGTTGTACATGTGATTTCCAGTAAGTTTAGCAATATATGAAGAAAATTTTAAAAGTATTACAGTGATGCCCAAGAACGTTAATGAAATGTGCATTTTCACTAGAAAGTTTAAGCAAAGGGTTTTCCGATAAACCTTAAATTTTGATTCAGTGTTAAGTTGCCAAAATATTCAGCATTTTGAATATTTTCTAGATAAATATTCCCATAGTACCTGCAAACAAATCTTGAAGTTGAAGCAGAGATAAAACAGAAAATGTTTTTGTAAATAAAGAAAAAATACTCTTTTGAAATTTGAATTTTCCTCTGACGTTTTGTCATTGTCCTTTTATAAATAATTTGTTTTAGATATGCTTTGAAAAGTAAAAAAAAATAAAATGAAATAAAAATAAAGGAAAACTCCATCTAGTGTCTTGATTTGAGAACTGGACTTCCTCTAACAAAGCCCGCACGCTGAAAGGGAGATTTTCAGATTAATCTATAAATTGACGAACACAAGTAATACACAAGTATCTTATTATTTTAAACACTAAGATAATAAAATGAGTTTAACGAAAATTCAGTCAAATTTTCTTACTCATTTCTGAGTATAGATAGGCTTCTGGAAATGGATTTCTTCTGTGACCACCTATGGTTGCGTGGAGACTGAGAGAAATGGATGAATGCATGAACGTGCTTTTGTCCCACCAGTGGCTGAGTGTGCAAGAAATTTTATCCGGAAATCCATTTCAATCGTCAGTAGAGGGCATAAATGCTTTATGATGCATATTTCTTGTTCTTGGATCTGCCAGCGCCAGGAGAATGCTTGTTGGAATTTAATAAAACTTGGAGCTTGAAACATGATATATTCTTTGCTTTTTGATTATACTTTATTTTGAATTTAATATAATGTTTCTTGATCACATGAAACGTTTTAGATTTTATCATTTATATTATCCGAGTGGTTAATTCGCTGAATTCTGGGAGTTCAACCCGGTTTCGATTCCAAGCTATTGGGTTGATACTAGGTTAGTTTTCTTAGTTTCCCCATGTAAAACGGGAATATGAACTAGGTTATCCTACAATGTCCTCCACGAAGGTATCCCTCTGTCTAGGCAGACAGCCATCGCGTACTTTGTCATATTCAACTAACCCAACTTAACCAAGATCGTGCATTACTATAGGTTGATTGGTTTTGCTTCTTTTCTAGCAGTCGCAAAAGTGAAATCAATCTTGGGCGAGTTAAAACTCATTAGCTAGAATGTATATTTTTTAACATCAACTAGTGTCCTAACAGCAGTATTTATTTACAAATAATTTTCAATCATATGTAACAAATTAGAGTTTTACATATAATCAATGCTAATCCAAGACTGATAATTGCTTAGTATAATTAATAAATTACCGACGATTATTCGAACCTAAAATTAGCATCTCCCACTTTTAGCATTAACCTATTTTTGAAAACTTAATTCTTGAGGACTAATTTACTTAATACCTTATATGTAGTTTCATTAATATCTGTAATTTTCCCTCAACGTTGACTATTAAATCTGCTTTGCTGTCAAAGGCAAGCCTCCCAATTTTTGGTTTATGGCATGTAGTATTAATTCAAAATTTCTTCGTGCTAACTTCTTCTACTGTTCTCAGAATAATACAAAAGGCTTCTTTCTGTTCATGAAATGAGAATACCTCTAACTTTCCTGACAGCACCCATTTTCAGTAAGAAACTAAGAAGAAAAATGCTAAATCTCGAACCTCCGTTAATGTTACCAACATTCAAGCTTTAAATTCTTCTTGATTACATAATGTTATTTACACCTTTCAAAGGGGCAGTGGAAAGAATTACTTTCGCATCCAAAAGGAGAGAGTCATATAAGAGTCATAAAAATTGGTTAAATGCTGTGAGAAAGGTGATTACCGCGATCCTTGATTAGTGGTATTTTTCACACAGTTAACGGATAGCGTCCTGAAATACAGTGCTCAGGAATAAGCTAACTAGCTCTTTGAATTGTCGGAATTACACGATCAACTTACCATTTTATCATCATTTTATTTATCATCTTTCAAACATGACATTTACATACAGACATTTTATCATCTTTCAAACATGACATTTACATACAGACATTTTATTATCTTTCAAATATGCTTGAACAGGCTTCAGTAATAGATGTCGGTAGATCAGGCTGTTCTAGAAGTGTGCATGGTTTCGGAAAATGGCTTAGTGACGCTATAATAAAAACTGAATACAGCAGATCACAGGATGTAGACGATGGATTGCATGGTAGGTCCTCCAAGTGTAAGAAACAGACCTTCATATTAAAGATAAGATGCGTGTATTAGCCGTCTGATTTCTAGACACATACTTACTGAACATAGATGTCTAGTGCTAACCATCGCTCATCAGCAAAGACCACATGACTCTACAAAAGCTGAAATGGTCAGCGAGTACTGCAATTGGCGCTTACTGGCAAATTTAAGTCATACGACGATCTCTTAAACGTACTTCCTTTTACTCAAGACAGAGACTGGTTATGAAAACGAAGTAATCAGTGCTATTCGAACA
>KK119341.1:119222-131428 GCA_000611955.2 Stegodyphus mimosarum | reverse complement strand
TCGATGACTTTATAAGGTATATCTCCCACATTCTTAGCGTGCCTTCGTGGTATAATGGTCAGCACACTGAGCCGGTATTTCAGAGGTCCTTGGTTCGATTCCCGGCGAAGGAATTGCATATTTTTCATGTCTCCTGCTACTAAATAACCTAATGTCTCTACAACCTTTTCTCCTCAAGATAGACATTGAATGCATGCCGCTGAATTATATCTCCTATGACCAAATGACCCACCATCGTTGGATTGAATTACTGTTACCGATAACGAAAAGGTGGATGGACAAAACGGCTTTAATATAGCCTTCTTTCTACCATTCTCAGCTGCTGGAATCCGAAATCGAGATGTGGTTACAGCTCGTAGAGATTCATACATCTGGGGGATCTCCGGATATAGTTGCCCAAATTTGCCTAGCTTTTTTCATCGTTGTTTGCTTTTCATCAGAAGGTTTTTTTTAAATTATCTTATCATAGCCGACATCTTCACCTTCACATCTCATGTGCATAGAAAAAGTCAAGTTACATATACACTGGTGTGCAAAAATTAAAGACGAGACGGTTTTTTCAATATAACTTTGTACAAAAGCTTTCCAAATCAACACATTTAATATCATAAGATCCCTAATACGTAAGGACATGAGTAATGTAAGCAACACTTACTAAAAGAGAAATCAGAGGGATAAAAAGAAGCTTTATTGAAAAAGTAGCATGGAGCGCAATGCGACTGAAGGCCGAAACATCCCTGTGATGGGTGTCCAGCAAGAAACATCCGGTCTTTAATAGGGGATATGATTTCCCCTGACTGCTAGGCAGGTTTCACATCATTTGTGCATGCTGGATATGTGGTTGTTAATGAGCCGTTGAGACACTGCTGCTCATTCCTCTTTGTAGCACCAATCGCAGTTTCGGAATCGTTACTGGCGATAAATTACGTGCTGCCACGAGTCTCGCTAGTAAGTTCCGTGCATGCTTGACGAGATTTAGATCCAGAGACCTTGCCGACCAATCCATGTGTTCAATATCTTCACTCTCCAACAGCTCTTCGACAGTAACTGTGCGATGAGGTGGAGCGTTGTCGTCCATGAAGAGGAACTGAGGACCCATAGCCTTTGTGAAAAGACGCATGTAAGGAAGAAGAACCTCGTTACAATAGCAGTCCCAGGTGACGAACCTCCTTGGGAGATACGCAGGTCGGTCCGGCTACCAAGCATTATGTCTGCTCGAACGAGAACTCCGCGACCTCCAAAACAGTCCCTTTTGATGATGTTGAAGGGGTTATTACGTATTCTCCGCTCTGTCCAGATGTGTATGTGTCTAGAATCGCAACTCAGACTAAATCCGCTCTCATCTGTAAAGAGTACTCGTCCCCATTCATTGTCTCTCCAATTCCGGGGTTCCCGGCACCACAGAGAACGCCTTCTCTGATGGGCAGGCGTTAGAGGTACACACCGTACAGGGCGTCGTGCAAACAGACCACCACCGTGCAGTCTTCTGGCCACGGTAAAACGCGATATCGGTCGTCCAGTCCCCTGTGTCTTGTGTCTAGCGATTTCTCTCGCTGTCTGCCGCCTGTTTCTTCTGGCCTGTAAGGCAATATACCGGTCATCCGCGGGTGTGGTTCCTCGTGGACGACCACTACTAAACCCTCGGACAGCTGTTCCTGTAGTTTAAAATTGTCTCCAAAGTCGTGAACGATGCTGTGAGCAATTCCGAACTCTGCAGCCACACTTGTCACACTCCGGCCTTCCTCCAACTTCCCAATGATTCGACCTCGGGTAAAAGCATTCAAATGTCGTCTAACAGATTGATTATTCGCCATTTCTCGCTGAGGCAGCAACTCGGTGTGATTTTAACTGCTATACGGCGTGCAATCTCTTTGCTAGAAATACTGATCTTACACCGACAATATGCTTTATACTACTCAGACACTCCCCCAATACGTCTACCTGCATATCTGCGCATGTGCTACCGTACATCACCTTACTTAATCTCCTGATTGGTCTTTCTGTCCGCTCTGCCACTTCGTTCAGTTGATATGCTAATTTTTCGACTTCGTCCTTAATTTTTGCACACCAGTGTAGGTGTCTTAAATTCAATAGATGACTTAAATCACTTTTAACCAGCTTCGGTGCAATAAGGTGTTCTGAATTTCGCATTCTTCTTTTTGAGACTTCTTTTCAAAATATCTCCAGCAAAAAATTTGAATCAGACATAGGAATTTGAAGCTGGAATCCAGTGAAAGAAGAAAATACGATATATTATAGAACATAATACATTTTAAAAAACAAAGTGAAACAAAACAATAACAAAGAGAAAAATAAAACTTTGCACATTTGTAATCGTTTTTATTCTGTGTTTGTAAGTGAAGACTTATTATCACGTGAGTCATTTAATTACTAGTAGCAAAGGACTGAGTTTTGTCTTCATTTGGCAAAAGCACTTTTTCACTGAATCACAAGTAACCATTCTTTTTCATTTGAGAGATTTATTACGTTTAATATCATAAAATAAATTTAAGGCAATATAAGTTTCTCCAGAAATCTCTGGAAAGTATTTAATTCCTAGTAAGAACCCAACAAAAATAAGCAAGAATTTCTGAAAAACGAGTTTCTAAGTTCCTGGGAGAAAGACCATTGAAGAGATTCATAAAACTGTAAAACGCGTTCCAGATATCTTTGCAGTTTGAAAGCACGAGATACAGTTCTTTTTATGATATATTTCCGAGTAAACATTCTTTTACATTAAAACTGCGAAAATATATAAACAGATACTTTCAATAATCGGTGTAAATACTTGCAGGCAGTTAAAGAAAAACAAAGGAGTTCCTACATTAGTGATTTAATAGTCAACTTTAAGGTAAAATATCAAGATAAATATATGAACGATTTCCTTTATAATCAAATATTTGCCTATATTAATTTTATAAATAGGCTTATATTCACTCTAATTTAAATTTCAAAACTGATCTTTCTGCAATTTTTAGTAGGAGATTAAATAAGTAAAAAATATACCATGAATTAGAAAAAAAATTCTTATAAGCTCACGATAAAAATATGAATTCTGTCATTCAGAAATACACTAATAGTCTTTGATTTCTTTTTAGTTCATCTGTTTTCTGTTTATCAAAGACAAATATAAGTATCTGCAAATAATTTAAAAAAAGTTCTGTATATCATTCTTAGAAAGAAAATAACATTAGCACAGACATCTTGTTTTCTTATATGAAAGTTAATAAACATGACGTGTAATAAAATTTTCCAGATTGAACAGAACTTTATTCTAATAAGAACAACCAAACAGGTTTCATACTATTATTAAATAAATAACGCAAAGAGGTGTGAAAATATTTTTAAGGAACTCGTAGTTTCCAGAGTAGCTTAAGGCCCTCTTGTCATCTCTAATAATGGTAGAGAGAAAACCGTTACTCTTATTCTCATTCATCAAAATTTTCACGGTAAGAATAGGCTAGAGAATAATTATTATCCAAGATGGAACATGTTACTGCAGAAATTAGTGATGACAGGCAAGAACTAAGGAACTTTGACAGGCTGATGAACGCGAATAAATGTTTCTCGTCTTGTTTGAGAGAAAGCTCTTTAATTCTTATTTCTTGTATATTTTCTAGACGAAGGAAATTTATTAGTCACGAAGAATTCTGTATTTGATATTTAACGGAAACTGGTTTTAAGCATTTTTGAACTAGACCTGACCAACTTACTTTTGTTACAAGCATACAAATATATATTCTCAAACAAAAGCAATAACCATCATCATTACTGTAAATGATAATCATCGTGCCGGAAAGCAAGCCAAAATTTCATGCGCACTGCAATTCTGAGTAATGAAACGGAATTCTGAGTTAATTTTACTTTTCAACTTCAGTTGTTGAAGTGCAAAGGTGTTGTTGAAGTGTATTTGTGACATTACGACATTTCATAATCAACCTCAAAGTACTTTAATACTCATTTGTAAATGCTATACTGAATTTGTAGACATACGTAGTTAGAAATTTCGGACCATAAAACATGAAAACTGATTGTGCTTTCACTGCTATTCCAGCCATGGTTCTTTCATTTGCCAGTTGGCAACGCACACGCACACGCACACATGCTGGCAACTCCCTATGAACATTCTTGTATATACTCATGAAAAACTACAATAATTTCTTACATTCTCATTTATTCAGAAGGCGGTTTCAAAGAAGCAAAAGACCAAGTTCACAAAATACGTGTGATGACAAGTTATCGTTCATCACAATTTTTTTAGGCAGCACTGTGTCGACCTTACACATTTTGAACTATAAAAAATCAGCTGTTTCTTTGCTGAAATTTTAACCACGTATTTTTCTCTTGCCAGATTAATGTTCTAAAAACGTGGAAAACAAAAGTAGGTACTGACGAAAGCAATAAATCCTTACAAACTTACGTTACATTATTTAAATTTAAGGCATGTGTTACATTAGATGAATTTTAATTTTCGTTTCCTTTATGGATAATTTTGAAAATGTTACGCTTTAAACAAAATTTCTAATATAAAGTAAATAATCTACGACGGAGCTTGTAAAGACCCGTTAAGTTTTTCTTGAGCAAGAATCGCGAAAACCCAACTGCATCCTCGTCAAGACTTGAACCACATTCATCTTCTAATTGCTAGCTAGTTACGTTAACTAAATCCGCCGTTATCGCAGTTATGAGGAAATGTAATAATTTCTTATGTTCTGCCCTGTTTTATGGGTAACTGGAAATGGTAAGAGATCCAGTCCACCAAATCCCTGGCCCACCACATTTTAGTTCTGGAACTACTACTATTAAGTTTTCGGAGTTAACATAGTATAAACTCAACTATGACTTCGTCGAAGGTCGAATTGTTTGAGCTGGTCTATTGCTTATAATGAAACAATAAAATGAATTAGCTATTATCAAAGAAATAAAAAAAGTTTCAAAAATTTGAACTCTTTGTAGAAGAAAAACCATTCTTGCTAGTGTTCTAATACAACTGATACTGATATAAAAGAACACGCTTTAAAAAGTGCAGTTTCTTTCTGCTGATTCTAACGCAACCGATGTAAAAATATGTCTTAAAAATGCGTTTCTAGCTTAGGAAATTAAAAAAAACTGCTCCAAAAAGACAAACGTGAAGGAAAATACAGCTTTACATAAAAAATAACGATACAGAAATTAACAACGTTATCATAAATGAATGTGGTAACGCTGTTGATTTAAAGATTTAAAAAACAAACTCGAACTTAAACATAAAAACCAGTTAGATCACGTGGCAAACCTATTTACTTCTGCGAATAAAAATTAGTCTCAAACACCTATCGTACACTCAAAATTTAACATATTAAAGTCCCCTGTGTTAACTGATAATGCAGGGTAAAAGCAAAGATAAAGCATGAAGCATTTGCAATGCTTATTAATTTTAAATTGTGCTTGTAGTGTAGGGATATAACGAGAATGAAAATACTGTATAACAATGTTGTCTTACAGCCGTTCTTTTGTCATATTTAAATTAGAGTTAGCTAGTGTATAATACATTAGCTAGCTTATTTGAGCCTGGCATTTTCCCCAAGCTCAGGTAAGCCTTCTTACAACAAAATCCACTTGAATGACAAAAGTATAAAAATATAAGTCTGGTTCGTTAATTAGTTAATTAATCGATTCTAGTAAAGTACCGGGCAATCTGCTTTAAGACGGATGTTTTTTTGGATGATATTCTAAGAGACTTCTCTCATTTTCAAGTCAGTCATGCGAAAAGAATTATACCCAACCAGCCTATCCGTCATGATGTTGTCGACTATTGACTATAATTAAGCTGATTGTGTTATTCCGGTCTCTTATAACAGTGTTCTTGTTTCCAAACCAAATATTACGAATATGAGATAGACATCAAGAACAAACATTGTTAAATATTTATATCTACATATAATTCGAGAACACCGGTTATTAAAACATTTCGCATCAAACGATAAATCATTGTTGCAGGATGAAAATAAAATCGTTTTAAAACAAATAATTTAAAAATTTTTATGTGCCTTATCTGCATGAATTTAATACTGCAAGAAAGAGAGTAAAGTTCTGCATCAAAAACTATAACCATTTACAAAGTCGCAAGCTTAATAGAGAGATTATGTCTTTCTTTATAGCTGATGGGAAAAATATTTCATGAAGTATTCTCAAGAAATGTAAAAATTTAGTTTTAGAGATAACTATACCAATAGAAATGGAAAAGAAAGATTAATAAGTCAGATTGTTAAGAATCAATTGATAAGCAAACAAATTGTTCAGAAAAATATTTTTCTCACAATGAAAGAAACTAGCGAAATGTTGGATGTTTCACAACCGAAATGGAGATATGAAAAATTAAGAAAAATTTTGATCCAATTTTGAGTTACTAGCTAGCGAAAATTAACGCCATTGGATTAAAGTAAATTAAAGCAGCTTATAATTTAGCGTTTAAATATACGAAAATACGAAAAAATATACGAATATATAAATGACACAGAATTTCAACCAGATATATCTAGATTTAAAAATCAGGTTATTTCAGTAATTCCAGACATTAAAGCAGCTACTAGCTTAGATCCTTTAAAAATAATTCGCAGATTTAGTTTAGTTGAATCGCATCCGGATTTGGGAAAAGCGTTTGAGGATATTCTTAACATTGCCCATTACAGTTGCTTGTGGCGAAAGAAGCTTCAGCAAGCTTAAAATAATACAAAAAAAAATATGTAAGATTCTTAATTTGGTCTGGAAAAGCTTTAAAATATGGCAATTCGTCCTATAAAATACGAGTTAAGTGATTAAGTAGATTCTCAAAATACTATTAATGATTTTTATTTCGTTAAAAGCAAGACATATGTGTTTATTACAAATTGATTAATTACTGCAATATTTTTTATATTAGTTTTATTACTATTTCAATCATTTCAACATTATATGCCATCTATAAAAGAAGATATCTTTAATGATTTTGTGCCACGACGTAATTTATTATATATGTCATTTTTTAAATATATAAAACTACGATTAAATCTTATTATAAAAGATATGGTATGGTATTTGAAATAGTTATCTTTAATGAATATTAAAGGATACAGATATAGTTAACTTGCATTGGATATATATATATATATATATTTATGCTTCTCTCTTTTAATTATTTATTATTGCTATTTTATTTATTTATTTATTGCCATCAAATGATCGGCACCTTGCATTCTATAGGAGGTGCGAATTTACCTTTTAACTTTCAGTAAAATTTAGGAAAACACAGCTCTAACTGCTGCCATTTGGGAGAGAGTGATAGCCATTTTAGAACATTGGCGAAATCTATGTGTAAAAATTAGTACCTATTTTCAGAGGTAGCTTTTGACATGAATATTAGCCAGACTTAAGATATCGGTAATGAATGTACATATACTTACGAAATTTATTTGACATTGTGCTCTAAGAGAATGAAAAGTTCCCTTGAATCCGAATTTAAAGATGCTGAATATCTATCTGTATGTAAGAGTTTCGGCCTATTTAGAACACTAAGCAGAATTGCAGAAGTTCATCAAATTAAGAAAGAGAGACCAATAACTTCAATGGCGCAATGGAAATGCATTCGTCTGCAGGCGACAACTTCGAATTTCGATTCGTAAAGAAGCAAAGTTTTCTAAGTGATGATTCGAGATTCACCTTCATAAAAATGAAAGGAAACTTTGATTTTTATCTCCTTGTTTTACAGAATTTAATAATTTCATCAAATCTACTGAAAGTTAGCTTTGTGAAATTAAATTGTAGTGTTCAATTCGACGCTTTTTCAACTTCCTTTTGCTCCGATTCTTTACAGTGTGCAGGTTGATCTTAAATGTTATTTTCCTGTTATCTCCAACATGATTAAATATGAAGTTAACACCCAGTGTTTTAAACATTTATCTTAATGATTTAATTTGCAGTTTTTTGAAGTACACTGGTGTGCAAAAATTAAGGACGAAGTCGAAAAATTAGCATATCAGCTGAACAAAGAGGCAGAGCGGACAGAAAGACCAATCAGGAGATTAAGTAAGGTGATGTACGGTAGCACATGCGCAGATATGCAGGTAGACGTAATGGGGGAGTGTCTGAGTAGTATAAAGCATGTTGTCGGTGTCAGATCAGTATTTCTGGCAAAGAGATTGCACGCCGTATAGCAGTTAAAATCACACCGAGTTGCTGCCTCAGCGAGAAATGGCGAATACTCAATCTGTTAGAGGACATCTGGATGCTTTTACCCAAGGTCGAATCATTGGGAAGTTGGAGGAAGGCCGCAGTGTGACAAGTGTGGCTGCAAAGTTAGGAATTGCTCACAGCATCGTTTCACGACTTTAGAGACAATTTCAAACTACAGGAACAGCTATCCGGGGGTTTAGTAGTGGTCGTCCACGAGGAACCACACCCGCAGATGACCGGTATATTGCCTTACAGGCCAGAAGAAACAGGCGGCAGACAGCGGGAGAAATCGCTAGACACACGACACAGGCGACTGGACGACCGATATCGCGTTTTACCGTGGCCAGAAGACTGCACGGTGGTGGTCTGTTTGCACGACGCCCTGTACGGTGTGTACCTCTAACGCCTGCCCATCGGAGAAGGCGTTCTCTGTGGTGCCGGGAACACCGGAATTGGAGAGACAATGAATGGGGACGAGTACTCTTTACAGATGAGAGCAGATTTAGTCTGAGTTGCGATTCTAGACACATACACATGTGGACAGAGCGGGGAACACGCAATAACCCCTTCAACATCATCAAAAGGGACTGTTTTGGAGGTCGCGGAGTTCTCGTTCGAGCAGACATAATGCTTGGTAGCCGGACCGACCTTCATATCTCCCAAGGAGGTTCGTCACCTGGGACTGCTATTGTAACGAGGTTCTTCTTCCTTACATGCGTCTTTTCACAAGGGCTATGGGTCCTCAGTTCCTCTTCATGGACGACAACGCTCCACCTCATCGCACAGTTACTGTCGAAGAGCTGTTGGAGAGTGAAGATATTGAACACATGGATTGGTCGGCAAGGTCTCTGGATCTAAATCCCGTCAAGCATGTACGGAACTTACTAGGGAGACCCGTGGCAGCACGTAACTTATCGCCAGTAACGATTCCGAAACTGCGATTGGTGCTACAAGAGGAACGAGCAGCAGTGTCTCAACAGCTCATTAACAACCACATATCCAGCATGCACAAATGATGTGAAACCTGCCTAGCAGTCAGGGGAGATCATATCCCCTATTAAAGACCGGATGTTTCTTGCTGGACACCCATCACAGGGATGTTTCGGCCTTCAGTCGCATTGCGCTCCATGCTACTTTTTCAATAAAGCTTCTTTTTATCCCTCTGATTTCTCTTTTAGTAAGTGTTGCTTACATTACTCATGTCCTTACGTATTGGGGATCTTACGGTTTAAATGTGTTGATTTGGAAAGCTTTTGTACAAAGTTATATTGAAAAAACCGTCTCGTCCTTAATTTTTGCACACCAGTGTAATGTACTATATTTTTCATGCTCAAGAAGAATGGTATATATAACAACCTAAAAAATATCATAAGTTGTTACAACAACAATACTTCTTTAGTGCATGTAAAGAATATCATAAATTGTTAAACCAACAACTATAAAGTTATATAAACAGTTGTTGCTTTAATAACTTGTCATATTTTTATTGGCGTTAGCGAAGTAGGCGTAATGCTTTAGTTGCTCATTTGAATGCACATATATCAATTTAGTTTGACCAAACTTTTTCTCAAGAGGATCTTCAGGGTTTAGCGGAGTTATTTAAAACGTTTAGTTAAACGATTACAAATTCAACAATTTTCAGTGAACTTGCAGAGACACTTGGTTTTAAAGTGTCGCCGGAATTCGAACTCCGGATTTTCCGATCACTAGGCGGATTGTTTCTAATGAAATCGCGAAGGCACGTAGTAAGAATGGAGGAACTATCTTATAAACTATTTTTGAAATTTTATCTCCTTTTACATAATGTCAAAGATTATTTGTTCGACAGGAGCATATAAATCTTTCATTTAAAATGTATACTACTAATAATATTCAAACGGAAATCTCTCAAAATATTATCTCCACTTATAGGCTAACAGTCCATCACTAATTAGTAATTTCCATATTTTTAGAGTAGATTTCGAGATTTGTTATGCAAGAAGACTTTTAGTTTAGAGTAGAGTTAATATAAGTACGGCAAATTATAAAATTAGAAGCCTTCTGAGGACATTGTGGTAGTAATAATCTACATAAAATATGTACATAATATATTTTTACAATATTGCCAGATCTGCATTATTAAGAATCTACAGCACTATGATGAACTACATCTTTTTTTTTGATGCTATCAGTCACTGCTAAACACACTCTATAAAAAGCTTTGCGGTAGTTACATATCTTTTAACTATCTTATGCGCTTACAATCTTCAACTATTGAGAATATTATATATATCATAAAAAGGAGTGCAACAGATTTTAGTATCTTTAACTCGTTCAAGTATATTATTACTTGTATATTATACAAATATATTATTTACAAGTGTGTTACTTATATACTTAACTCATAAACACGGCTCTCAGAACTCACAAAATTTCTTTTTGCTGATCATAGGTAGGATTGAAATCACAGTCTTCAGGAAAACAGTGGGTTGATATTTTAATGAGAAATTAAACAATGCAAGCATCTACAGAGAGCCTTATGTTTTATTTAATGTGTAGAGTCATTAGGTTATTTGGAAGCAAGAGATATGAAAAATGAGCCGGAACTCGAACCACGTACCTCTCGAATACGCTCCGAGCGTGCTGACCACTACACCACGAAGGCAAGCGAAGAAGGCAGGAGAAATACCTTATAAATGAATTCTCATTAAATGTGTAACTGCAAGCAAGAAAGTAAAATGAAATAAGAAATTTGTTTTTATTTCTAAACTTCCTCATATTCCTTCACTTGGCAGTTTACATAAGTAATGGTGAAGTATTAATTAATATCGTAAACTCAAGCGCAGTAAAAACTTGCAGTTTTAGCATTTAAAGATATTGGCAAAATTATTACAGAGCTATATTAGAACGCTGTATGGCGAAATTTCCGTATGGCGAATTAGTCTTATCCTTTAACGACGGTTGTTTCATCAGTCCCTCGCATTGTTAGATTAAGGTTTTGGTATATTTAAGCTTTGCCTCTAATAGGCAAAGAAGCTTTTCAAAATAGTTGTTCAATATCGATGTCTGGAATTTGGCTGCTGAGCAAGTCACGGAAATTATCAATTTAGCAATAAAGTTCTGTCTATCAATACCCAATAATAAAAATAATAAAGAACCGTTGTGGTACATCAATACATCAATATATCCTCTGATATCGGTAAATGAGAAAGGCTAAAATCTCCAGTGATACGTTTTTTTCTTCTTCATTTAATTAAAAACACGTGGCTTAGAAAGTTTTAGAATTTATTATCTATGTCCTTCAGTTTTGATGATTATTATTTTACTATTAAATGAAAACTGTTAATCACATGCCACATTTCTGAGCCTTCAGCTTGGAGAAAAAGTTTGTGTACTCATTTTTTAATTAAAGTTTAACTAAATAACGATCTTCATTTTAATAGCAATGTTAATATTATATTTTCGCGCAATACTGAATTAATAAAACTGTGCGATAAATGAGGACCTCGCAATTTGATAAAATAACACTCGAAGCACATAATTCAGTTTATTTTGTATTCTTTATCTAGGAAAGATATTCCATTTCAACAAAGAAGAGGGTAATTACTTAATTTAATTATGAATATTTCATTTAAAAAGGATGGATCACTGAAGTACTTAATGTACTTGAAAGGTCTCGCCTATATTAAGCTGCATTAAGCGTGTATGTTTGTGTTGCACTATTAGGTGCGTGTGTGACAGCTGTCATCCATCTATTAAAATACATTTGAAATAAGGAAAATCATTTTATGCTACCATCGCCACAGCAAAATAGAATAATTAACGTTCAGCTACCGATAGCCGCGACTCCAAAAATCAACACACCATGTTGCAAACTTGCGATAAATATCACTGGGGGACACTTGTCGCGCTTAATCTAGGATTAAAGAGCATACACAACACACTAACGCACACATACACTAACACACTAACACACACATACACTAACACACACACACACAATATATATATATATATATATATATATATAACGTATT
>KK119341.1:28651-106262 GCA_000611955.2 Stegodyphus mimosarum | reverse complement strand
AGAGATGACATGTCCGAGATAAGTGACTTCCTGTCTGAATAATTTGCATTTAGCGGGACTCAACTTCAGATTGGCTTCTTTCAGTTTCTGAAGCACCTTTCTAAGATTTTCCAAATGTTCTTCGAAACTATTCCCGACGATGATGATGTCATCCAGGTATATCAGACAGGCTTCGTATGAAAGACCTTTTAAAACAGTCTCCATCTTTTCTTGAACAGAATTCATTTCATCTTTAACAGATTCTTGAACAGCTTTCATCTCCTCTTTCACGGAATCTCGGCCAGCTATAATTTCTTCTTTAAATGCAGCAAAGGCTGCCATGAATTGTCTTAATTGTTCTTCCATTGCTCTAGTTAATGGCATTCAAAAACCCCACTTCTGATACCAAAATTGTTACGTGCGTACGGGTTCGTTATATATTGAATGCACAAGTCGTTAAAAAGTAAACAAAAATTTATTCTTTCCACAAGAAATAAATTAAAATGCGGAAATATTTCTTCATTTGAATTTTCTTCATTTTCATTCATTTCAAAAGAACATTTTCCAAATGTTCGGGTTCGTTATATATTATATTTACGTCTTGTAATGAGAATATCTTCCGATTTTCTACCCTGCATACCTTAAGAAATTGTAGATATATGGATTAATTTTTTTACCTTGTTTATTTCTCCAAATAGTAGTATTTGTCCAAAACTCAATATAAAAGGAAGTGATACGTTTGAACAGGCATAATAATATTTAAATATTAACTAACGGCTTAATATTCTGCTGATTCACTTAAAATACCCTTTACAGATATTCTTTGGTACAAGGCTGTTTGGTACATTATAAAAAATAAACTGCGCAAAAAAAGGGGGGACAGTTTTATATCTCCCGTTAAACGGGGCCGATTGACGAAATTCAAATTTCATTTTTCGTATCTCGAAAGCGCGACTAAAGATCTGTAGTAGATGTATACATAGCATTGTTCTAATATGGCTATTTTGGCACAAAATCGGACTTTTTTTAAATGACATGCGAATTTTTTTCTCATATTTCGATTCTACGACTGCAATTTTGACAAACTGCCAAGTTTTGTAAAAATTGCAAGAGTAGTTTTTAAAATATTATCTCTCAAAACTTTAGCTCCTCCATGTTAATTGAATTTGGTATATATTTACTAATATCTCTTTTTTATTAAACTTATCTGATTCTTACTTTCATATTTGGAAATTTAGGTTCATTCCAAATAAAATTCTCCCATTTTTTATGATTTGTTTCTAAAATTTATATTTTAAAATAATTTTTATAAATTTTTCGAAAAACTTTTGAATTATAACCTATATAATGTTTGCCATCATCTTAAAGTAGATGTATTTCTAAGCACACCTGCAATAAATTAGATTTTTTTTATTCAAAATTTCCTAAGATGTACATTAATTTATATACTTGCGAGCTTTGAAATTTAGCATATTTCTTAAAAGCGATAATAACACGAATGTGGTTTACGCACTTTGTTAAAATTATTTGAAAGTATTAATTAAGTATTTGAAAGTATTATTATTTATTTATTATTAAGTTATGACTTTTTTCCGCTCGTGGACAATAAAAAAAAAAGGAAAAGAAAATAGGTTGCTATAAATTAAGATGTTCCCCAAGTAAATTTTTCTTGGCTCAAAAAAAAAAAAATCCGCCAAGATAAAGTTTAAAATTTTTCCATAAATTTCTCACTAAAAACTACAAAATTTAATATCTAGGCATAATTTGAGTCGTAGAATCGAAATATGGAAAAAAAATGGTATGTTATTTCAGAAAACGTCCGATTTGTGTCAAAATACCTGTGGTAGAATAATGCTATATATAAATCGAATATATAGCCCAAGTCACGCTTTCGAGATATGAAAAACGCAATTTGAATTTCGTCAATCGGCCTACTAGAACGGGAGTGTACGCGCGCGGTGTACCTTGGATTTTACTCATGAGTGTTTGAAAAATAAAGAACTAAAAAGTTTGTTTACATACAGTATGAAGTTATATTTAATTAAATTTGAATAATTTTCATTTTCTTTAATGCATATCCTTATTTATTTCCAAGAAATATTTTTAGACGTGTGATAGCAGTAAGAAGAATTAAGTAGTTGATTAATACTGAAATAATAGAAATTAAACTCGTAATAGTTTACAATAGAAGAGAAACACGCCAATGTGACAATCAAATTCACTGAAACAACCTTGTATTTGGCGTACATTTACAAGAACACTCAATCGATTTCGAGGGCAGCTACAGGTCCCTCCTCGTCAGGAGAACAAAATATCTAGAAAGGGAAAGAAAGCTGAGTAACGGCTTTATATACTCTCGGGCAGAACCACGCGCGAGGAGGTAACGCCATCTATCGGCAAAAAAAAGCCGTTACTCAGCTTTCTTTCCCTTTCTAGATATTTTGTTCTCCTGACGAGGAGGGACCTGTAGCTGCCCTCGAAATCGATTGAGTGTTCTTGTAAATGTACGCCAAATACAAGGTTGTTTCAGTGAATTTGATCGTAATAGTTTATTTGCTGTATTATGCTATTGTAATCATATAATGATTTCTAAAAGTTACTAACTTACCAGCATGATTCACGCAGGCCTTCGTCAACGTTTTGTTCTTCGTTCACATTTTTTGATATTTCAATTAAATGTCTGTATTTTGGTGCACACTTTTCTTCAGCCAAGGAAATGTTTTTGAAGCAGGAAGCGTGAATTAGGTAAACTGGAAAAAAATATTAATATTTAATACATTTCTTAAATTCTGTTTCAGTATTTATATACTCGTTATAATATAATGAGGACTAAAATACATTTAACATTAGATTTTGTTGTGCTATTCGCTAAAGAGATGTAATATTTATCTGAAAAATTCAGTTTACATTCTCATTATTAAAAATTCAATTTACGTTCTCATTACTAAAAATTCAATTTATGTTCTCATTAAGAATTTCAGTTTTCAATCAAGAAAAATGTGTCGCTAAATGTAAAGAAAAATAAGAAACTAAGCATTAATCTGTAATTATTAACCAATATTGTAGCTAATTGCATGAAGTAAAGAATAACTGATACAGTAAAGAAATACATAGAAAACAGAAATATTAAAATGGTAAAATAATTAAAGAAGATAAAATAAAAATTAGCTTGAAAGGAAATAAAAAGTTCAGTTCATAAATTTCGTACAAATTTAGAACATAAATTAGAAAAAAAACTAATAACTTCAAAAGCTATTCTTAAGATTTTCCGTCCGAAAATGTCTTTAAAAACGAAAGACATTAAAGGAAACTGTGAATTAACGGTTGAATGATACCTTATATAGAAATTCATAGTATCAGAAATAAATAAGCAAATTTGAACATTAACGAAAAAAGCCTGCCCGAACACGCGTGGATGTAAACTAATGTCTAGACCAATTAAGATCGCTGTAGACTAATGATTAGTTGGTTGTCTATGGTTTTATTTAATTGCAGTAACTTTCTAAGGAGTACCTTGCTGGAAAGAAATACATTTGTAGATGTTTTTCTAAAGAAAATGGGCTCATTTTTACATTTGTCAAGGAGAAAGCAGGAAATATCCAAGCAGTCAGTACGTTTCGCTATTCAGAGTCCAACGTATGTCCTTACCTCAAATTTACTCGCTAAACTCCCAGTGAGCATCTGACAGTGGTTTGATTATATATTCTAACTTCCACTCACAAGTTTTCACTTCTTAGGCAAAATGAAGTCTTTAATTTGAGCAACTTCTAGAAATATGCGCAGAACTAAAAATGCCGTGAAATATCTCTTCGCGCGACTTTATTTTTTGATTTCCTTAGATTTCCGGACGACCAAATTTCTGCTAGAAATAAGGAGTTCTTTTCATCGATTAGAGCAATGCTGAAGCTTAGCCTGTATTTTTAAAGTGACACTTTTAACTCTCTGTCAAACATATCCGATGTTTACGTAATACAATTTAGAATTTCGATCGAAAAACAGATATGTCGCCTGCTGAGAATTCAAAATGCCACCTGCTATCCTGCGTTGATACGGCAAAGCGTCATCTCCAAAACTGATGCAATTTTTTTTTGTGAATTTCATGAAATGGAAACTTCAAGTCTTTCAATGCCGAGAGGCAGTTAGGTTATATCATCGATCTTTCAAACGATTCGAGAGCTTTCCTCATAAGGAGTTATTACAGTAATTCAAAAGCTTTGCTATGCTATATAACTCAAAATTAATATTTTACTTACCCATGAAAAAAGTGCACATCTATAATAACTGAGTTCAGCGAGAAAGAGGAGATAAAATGCCAGCAAGTTCTGTCGAGAGATAGGGTTTAGAGTCAGAGTAATGCTCGATTATAATCTAACGGATACTTAACATTTCTCTCAAGACAAACATAATGCTTACTGTGCATTATTTATATGTAGATATATTTAAGAATTTAATGTTATGGAATGTGCACAGAAATGGATCTCATGCTTGAATTAATTTTCAGCTATATCCCTAATGACTGAAAATGTCTTAAATGCCAAAGCTGCACACAAGTGTGTTCACGATTTGTCCCATGAGAGCACTTTGGAGGTTTCTGAATAGAACGAATATGGTACTTACTCACGTCCCACACTAAATTTGTAATTCGATTGTCATAGCAAATGTTTGATTCTCATGCAGTTTGTAATACGGATAATTAAAGAAATGAATTCTGAAATTTGAATCTGAAATGCGACAGGTATATCTCTTTCCTTGTCACCGTTTACCTGCTTCAAATTATTCTTAGAATAAGATTCTAGGGAGGGAAATAATATGAACTTTTGCAAAATAAGTTACAGGTGGTCATGATATTTTTGTGATTTAGCATGATTACTAATTATTTTTTTTTAATATATGCGAGCGGTTGATAAACTTGTGTCCCAAAACTTTCCCGTTTGCTTTGCTGTAGTTCTGTTTCAACGTAAGAACTCATGTAACTTATATAAATTGCCCGAAACAACATTAATTTGCAATCATAAGTTATGTTTGCACATATTTACTGGCATTTTTCCAGAAATCTCAGTGTCGCTCCAAAAATGGAACAAATCCGAAATCCCTGCATTTGTCACTAACTTCTGAATTTCTAAATGACGTAAAAAGAATTAAAAAAAATATTTCTCGTTTTTAACAGCCAAAATTCACAAGGAAATTTGTATTTGTATTTGCTCTTTCTGGTATTGCCAGGTTCTAAAACCTTAAGTACTAACTTTTGTATTATTTTCCTATTTTTGTTAAATACAGAAGTTTTTCTTAAATCAATGATCTGTCTAAATTATTACTTAAGATTGCTTCGGCAATCGATGTTCCGTATTTTAACATGACTTTATAATTTGACATGTAATACTGAGAACACCTGTTCTATGTGAAAATCCACGGTATTATGCCTGCAAATATTATAGCTCGTACTGCCTTATTTTATCTCGTCGTTTTGAACTTCTCTAATCTATATGCAAGAAAACTTCCTGAAGAATTATAACTTGGAGAAAACTGTGTGTGCAACCCAAAAACATCCATTTTTGTTTTTATTAGCTATTTGAATACCTTAGATTTCGTTAAAAATTTAAAAGTTAAACTAAAATAAAAATTTCTTCATTAGTAAAGAGTTTGAATTTGCAAGGTCATGACAGAAACACTTTTAACTAGCTGCCCAAACGTGGCAGTCACTCTGACTATCGTACCGAAGAGTCCGATTTCGAGTCCTGGATAAAACATGGATGTTTGTATATGTATAGTATCTTTGCGTCATGCGGGCACTCTAAACATATGACAAGCCGAAAATTATCTCGTGTGGAATGATGGTAGGGGAAGCGGGATCCCTCCGGGGTGTTTTCCCTTAAAATTGGGGTGGAAATGGGTAAAACAGAATTGTCACTTATATGTTGCGCAAAGCTCTTGCCAAGGACAGGCGTAATTTTGTAACTCCCTGCCGCGATGAATTTCCTGGGTTTGTTCTGATTTCAGGCAAGCGAGATTAGTCACAACGAATAAACTTTTAATTGATAATTTCAAAAAATAAAATACTTTGATAATAATAGAATTAGCAGCATAATTTTCAACATGTTAATGCAGTGCACGAAATATTTTGAAACTCATTTTCAAGCTGATACTTTCAGTTTTAAAGAATATTCAGTATTGTATGAAATCGTATGAAAAAGTCTAATCAAAAGGAAAAGAGAAATAAAAGAGTTTATACAATACCGACAAAAATTTGAAACAACTCTTAGAAATACCTTTGATTTATATATATAAGTAAAAGCTGAATGTTGTTGTATATCAGTTCATTAATTTTAGCGCTAGTTGATGATGCTCTTATTTTCACTAATTACTGTTTTCTTTTACTGAAGAATAAGCTAATCCTCCCAACTATTCGTATTCAAACAGAGCTTGATTTAAACGTATTAATTCTTATATTCTCTTTAAATTGTAATATTTCAATCACTTCTTTATATCACTTTTTATCAGACTAAGGTAAATACAAATTTTTTACTGCTACTTTATCTCAACGTAGCAAATAGAAGCTATTTAAAATCAAAAGCTTACAGTAGAACTGAAGTGAACGATCTTTGTAAGATTAAATTTTGGATGCCACATTTTTGAATTAAGAATATCAGATTTAATCTTAGCGATGAAGTATTCGGTAAATAAATCCTTATTATTTCACAGAAATTTTGCAATGTGCATTCAAAATACTTCTATTTCAATACTTACTATAAATGGAACATTTAAGATGTCAGTTAAGCCAGCAATTAATAAAAAACTAAAAATTCATTCGTACTAATAATTTTTAAAAACCAGAAATCAGAATTTAAACATTCAGCTATAAGGTATTTCTCAGACCTTCTTCGCATGCCCTCGTGGTGTAGTGGTCAGAACGCTCGAGAGGTCCGTGATTCGAATCCCGGTGAGGGCATTGCTCACTGTTTCAGCTTCTTGACGTCAAAAAAATACCTAATGTCTCTACACTGGCACCCCAACTAGAAAAGGTAGCGAATGATGATTCTGTACCACCGATATTTGGCGATTGGGTCCCCTAATCCCCAGTCGCCCTTTAAAAGCGGTTGTATATAAGATATTTCTCCCTCCTTCTTCGCATGCCTTCGTGGTGTATTGGTCAGTATACTCGGCGCATATTCGAGAGATCCGTGGTTCGAGTCCCGGTGAGGGCACTGCACATTTTTCATTTCTCCTGCTTCCAAAAAATACCTAATGTTTCTACACAGTATTTAAATATATGTAATATTATACGAAATATTTGCAAGTGCGTTACAAATGTGTATATCTCATAACCGCTTTGTGCAAAATAGCTCATATAATAGAAGCTGAAATGTAGAAGTAAATAACTGACTAGCATTACGTTTAGAATGCCGACTATTCTTTCCCTTTATTACCATTCGCTTTCAAGTAACAAGTCCCAAAACCTGTTACTGCATAAACCGAACTAAAAGTCTAGTCGCATGAGAAAGCCTTAAAAAAAAGAAAGGGGGAAAAAAGAAACCAAAACAGGCGTCACGTCCTTTCAATTTATTTACCCTGGATTACTGGAGGAAAACAGGAGAATTCAAGAAACTAAAATAAATGAAAGAAATAGCCCGCAAAGAAAATCCACCAGGGGTAAAGAAAATCACAATTGATGATACCACGTAACATAAGATCCAAGCTTTAGGAGGAAAAAAAAACGGTTTGCCTCCTAGATTCGTAAAGTCAGGCAATTTGAAGACAGCTGAAATCAGTTTCCTTCATTTGCTCTAAAACTCTCAAGTAAAGTTAGTTGTGCATTGAATAGAACTTTTCAGCACATTCCCAATCGCTTGAGGTCTATCTTTTTCAAGTTCATTATCGGACGATTTAACCCTTTGATAAAGTGTTCTTTTGAGAACACAGTCTTGCTCTCTTGAATATCAGAAATGAAACATGGAAACTAAGCAAATATTTAAATTTCTAAAAATCGTCTTTTAGATACAATTAAAGTATGTTGCTACTATTAGGCTGTATATTAATACAATCCGTTAATAAATAAAGTCCACGAAGAGTAGAAAAAGTTATACAATCGATAAAAATCTTTGACTATTATTCTTTAGTAAAAGAGAACTGTTCTTAGACATAATGGGTTTGTCGTAAAAAGCGAGAAAATGTTATGTACAAATGTTACAAGATATTCGCTGTTACTTCAGTATACTCGAAACTATCCTACATTTTTCCTTTTTATATAAGCCCGAGGATCTCAAATACGTAAAGTTTTCATACACAAGTTTAGAAATGTGAATTTAGGAGTCAGATACTGAATGTACGTTTCTTACTACATTTTTGTTCGGAACATCAAAGCATCTTCAATTTTAAAAATTAGAATTTCTTTTATTTACAGAATGCTACTATGTACTCATCTTAACTTTAACCAAAATTTGCAGACAAATTAGAGTTATAGTAGATGAAATACATTCAAAATTTAGCATTTTTATGCTATGATTTTGTAATTATGAAAAATACAATTTTGAAAAGTAAAACTGAAAATTCAGCTAAAACGTCGAACTCGATTGATCATTTATTCAAACACAACGAAATACGCAAGGAATATCTTCCTATGCGTAAAGATGTCTACATGGAAGATTTTCTGAGGCGTCAAAAATGGGAACACCTATGCAGCCAGTCCATTCGGCAAGATTTGAATCCACGTCGAATTACCTAGATTCGGATCCAAATCTTTCACATTCGCGCCCAATACAGTTGCGCTACAGCGCAAAAACAGTAGCTAGCTTTTCTTAGCATTTTCATTCACTTCCAATTGTTGCTTTTCTGACCAAGCTTGATTTAATGTTTTTGCGCAATTATTAGGAATTAGCTTCATTTTTGTTTACATCAAAGCCTATTTTTACAGGAAAAGCATATGTGAGTTCCACATTATGCAGTTTTTTTGTTATTAATCCATTAAATAAATATATATATATATACACAGTGTGCTCGTAAAAAGTCTTCCCCGTTATATGAATGTCTAGTGGTCTATTCGCTCAGCCAATCGAAATGAAATTTCAGATATTGTCATTTGAATGTATGCGCTCGAGATCGTGATGATTTGAAACAATAGAGATTTCATGGTTACAATTACAATGAATATATTTCAAAAGGCAACGTTCATTTTTTTACCTGCGCAAATTGATCAAAGCACTGAAAAACCATAAATGGCGTTGGAACGATATACATATGACAAAAATTACCGGTGTAAAACATTTGCAAAGAAGAGAATTGTATAGCACCAATGGAAAGAAAAGAGAGGAGAGGGAATTTGGTTTTGAATTACAAGACTTCAAGAGTCCCCCTTCGCAGACGGTAACCCATTGCATAGGAGAGATTGTTGACAACGAAAGTAACATCACAGGAGGATTATGTACAACTTCACGTTTTATCGCATCTTTCAGTTCTGACAAATCTAGTATATTTGACGTGTACACCTTAGATTTCAGATAACCCTAGAAGCAGAAATTTATCGAAGTGAGATCGGGGGATTGTTGTGGCCTCGAAATTACAAAGTTGCGGGAGATGATTCAGTCTCCAAAGCGCTCTTACAACATTTGCCAAGTATGTGTGGCGACGTGTGGAGCTTTTTACATCCATACAATGTCATTAAGGACATTTCGTTGCAGCAATTGTGATATTACGTAATTCTACAACACTTTTGCCTACCGAGCATTTGTGATGAACCAAGTTTTCATGACTTTTAGAAGAAACTTCTTCGAAGTATTATGGACCGAGAGCGAATGTGCTTGTGATGCCGCATTAAACAGTCACTTTAGCTTCGTTGGTGCTGATGCCACATCGTGAGGATTTTCTTCAGGATTCTTTCGTGAGGATTTCATATCTGATAAGAAAAAAAATCACAAAGTCGACACGCTGTTGCTCGTCTGCATGCTGCAACATGTGAGCGCGTTGCAGTCTGCAAGAAAACATCCAGAGAATAGAGCGCAGAAGCTTAAGGACTGTTGTTTTTGGTACATGAAACTGAGGGCAGCACTACTCGCATTGTGAAATAGACATGCAGTAATCGTATTATGCGCTTCTGGCAGCAACTTCTACCAGAATACATGGTGTCCGGATCGCGATCTATGAAATTTGCGTGTTTCTTAAAATTTTGTTTACCAAATCACGTACAGTTTTTACGGAACAGCGCCCCGTGTTATGATTTCGCCGATAAATTCGCATTGCTTCGGTAGCATTTCTCCCGTTCAGATAAAACAATTTTATCAATTCACTTCGCTGTTCTGTCAGTGACACCTTGTTAGCACGTTCGAATATCTGAAACAATCTTCTCACATCGCTTATTATAGGTTTTTACGCAAGCAAAAACTTTTCATATGGCGTTCTGTGATTGGTGCTTTTACTGTCTGTACCTATGAATTATGCAAAATGCGCCTATGCACCTCCTTTCAGTGTTACCATTGTTCCTTTGCAATGCTTTTCTTTGCAAATATTTTGCGCCGACAATTTTCATCGTACATGTAGCGTTCCAACACCATTTATGGTTTTCTAATGCGCTGATCAATTAGCGCAGGAGAAAAGTGGGTGTTGCCCTTCGAAAGGTTTCACCATAACTGTACTGTTTTAAGTTAGCACAATCTCGAGAGCATGCTTTCAAATAACAATATATGAAATTTCGTTCCGATTGGTTGAGAGGATAGGCTACTAGGGCTTCATTTACCGAGGAAGATTTTTATGACCACTGTATCTCCCTCTCTCTCTCTCTCTATATATATATATATATATATAAGGGTGTGTGTGTGTGCGTGAAATATAAAAATTTACCTTTCTAATAAAAAATTAACAATAATTCTGTAACTCCTCTTTGGCTCAGCTCTTCATTCTAAAAATAGCAAAGAAATAACTTTTCTAATAATATAAGCTTTACTTTCTCTAATTCGGAAAAGTGATCCATCATCTGATCTCTATTGAGCAATTATTTCTGGAGTGAGATGAAAACGTAACCCAGCATCCGAATATTAATGTGCAATGTTTCTGAAATTTAATTCGTTTAATGTAAACGCTCTTGTAATGTGATCCAAAATGTAATCTCTGTAAAAAAAATCTTCTGCTGCCCATTCTTGCTCACAACTTCGCTTTTGCTCCTTTTTTTTTTGGTCTACCTTCTTTTTCTCCCATTTCGCCTTGTCACTAGCCACGCAGAATTTACTTTCCGCTTCGTCTATTGCTTAAAAAGATAGATGCAAGGTATATAAAACTGTGGGGTGCATGTACCCCCCCCCACACACACTCACGCACATTCACACACACACTCACACTCACACTCACATACACACACACTCACACTCATACACACACTCATACACATGTATGACAGAGAGAGAACATGTATATAATATAAATATTAAGATATAATCAAATGTAAGGAACGACTATTAAGAATACTGACTTAATTAATACTGGCCTAGACTGCAATGACTTAATTAAACACAATTATAATTAACAGAGAAAACTCCTATTAAAATTCTTATATTTCAAATTAAATTAAGAAAGCTAAGAAAGTAAAAGAATTACAATTTGAAGTGTAAAAAAAATCCGATTTACAAATTCGTAATTTTTAAGTAATATTAATTTTTAAAATGTTTGAATAGTTTAGAAAATTTTGTATTAAAATTAAATAGCAATGTTAAATCGGCAAGGGAAAATTACTTTACTAGCAATAACCAATAGTAATGGATATGTACAAAATTGTGACAAAAATTGTTAATGATGATTTAAAGCTATATAAGGAAAATTACTCAGAAATGAACAATTGAAAAGATAATGAAATAATATTGACTCGTCAGGGGAAATTAGCTAATTTCACATTCTTTCCAAGCGTTCAGACATCGTGTTTCGTCCTTGCTATGTATGTGCAAATCGAAAGTAGAAATGAAATTAAATATAAATATTTAATTCCCCAAATTTAGCATACTCATATGTCTATCAAGATTTTCCCTGAACGATTTAAATTAATTTAAGTTATTTGGAAAGAAAAAGCTTATTTAAATACAAAAATGGTTTTAGAACAAAATATAAGTATACAATCATTGAGACGAGCAAAACATGTAAAAATGTGAAAATAAAACATTATAATGAAAATGTAAATAAAAGAAGTATACGTAATGTATCAAAAATATTTAATTAAATGAAATGTCAAATTTAGAAATGAATTATGCCAGAATAATTTAAAAACCCCAAAAATTACTCTGTGCATCGTTCTAGTAATGAACGTTGTATTATTTATTCCTTATCCCAAGGGCAGGTGTTTTGCTTGTTGTTGCCAGGTTAAGAGAATAGCATAAATTAGTGTGGTGAAATTTGTAATTATGGCATGGCCAGAAAGTGCGACTAGCTATTAAATCGAAGAAGTAACGACAATTCTAAACGGACAATTCTAAAATTGTAACAATAAAAAATTATTCACAACTTAATACGGGAAAGAAAGTTGAACTGATTTTGGGGCTTATACTCCTATTACAGGACTTTCGTCGAAGATTTTTGTTCATGTAGCAGAGTCACTATTAAAAAGAAAGAAAGCCAGTTTCAGTTGATCAGCGGAAGCAAACACAATATCTGAAAGCGACATTAATTCAAGCTCCCTTCTTGAAATTTCCTGAAGCGGACGGCAAAATAGAAATCTCAGCAGATGCTCGGATTTGCGATAGGAGCCGTGTATTCCAGGAGAAATGTATCACCCAGACTCATACGATGGACCCTAAAGTACAAGAATACAATTTACTATTTAAACATACTCCCGGGAAAGAAAATGTTGCAGCGGATGCTCTATCAAGAATTAAATTAGATGATGACGGGAACGAAATGAAATAAGAACTGCTAATTAAAAAAAAATCTAAATTCTCGAGAAACGGTTGCAGAAGAATTACAAACACACCCAGAATTTAAAAATATTCATGCTTATTTGAAATATCCCGACGACATTCAACACCATTATACGATGGGTATTAGAAACAGAGTTGCAAATAATGTAATTACTGACAGTCTTTTGTTCTACTCCAAGGTAAGAAATAATAATAAGGGATTGAGACCGGTTGCCCCAGCAAGTTTACGTATTTTGCAGGAATTTAATAATGCGCCAATTTCAGGCCACCTCGGAATATGAAACGCAGTCCAAAGAGTAAGGAAAGCTATTTATTCTCCACAGCACAAAATATTTGTAGCAGAATATATCAAATTTGTAACAGAATATATCAAGTCCTGTAACCATTTGACAGTTAGCTAACGATATTAGTTATAGCCTGGCCAGGTCCCTAAATAGCAAAAAGGCTACTTTGAGTAATGAATTAATAAGAACTGACTATTATTTCCCCACCCATGGTTGAAAAAAATAAAAATAGATATTTGCTCGTAATTTGAGATGTACAAGTCTTGGCGTACGTTTTAAGATGGTTCCTTATCGACCAAAGTCGAATATTGCAGAGCGAGTGAATAGAAACGTAGTTAAAATTATTCGTAGGTATTTAAAAAATATCACAAACTTTGGGACGACTGTGTCAACGAATTCTTATTTATCTCGACGACGGCTAAGCATAATATTACTGAGAAGACACCACATGATTTATTTCTTGGCAAAAAGTTAATTACGTTCCTGGATAAACTTTTTGTCTACAGAATTTAAGATGGCAGACATTCAGAAATTAGTGGCAGAGGCAATTAGAAATTCGGACATGGCCAAGCCGAAACAAAACTTTTACTATGACAGAAAAGGGCGGAAAGCTGATTTTAAGGTGGGAGATAAAATCTTGAAAATAAAGCATTCTCTTTGGTGTGCACCAGAAGAAAGGGAAGTATTGTAATAAGTTCGAAAGTCCATTTTTTGGCTGTATTTCTGAAAGGTCAAAATGGTCACTAACGTAGGGTGATTCCACATTCATGGTATAAACTAGGAGGACAGGTACAGAACAAAGATACGAATAATATTCACATAGGAAATCCAGATCGCAATCCATTTATTTAGTCATAAATACAACTTAAAATGCATTTAGAATAAGAAAATTTTAAAATGAGATTGAGATCACATAATACTTGTACGAATTGCTTCATACGAAGAACAGACCCCACAGAGCCTTTCATCATTCGGAACACATTTGCATAAAAAACACCGTTGCCGGTAGAGGGCAGGAGGTATGCACCTCAGTAGAGAAAGACGCTATTCGCCACTGTACTGTCGTCAGTGGTGGGAGATTTTAGTTATGTGAAAAAACAGACATGCATTATGTATACAGCTGTATAAACGGTAACGCCATAGTTTCGCTAAGAATGATTCACGCTCAGTAGTTTCCGGATAGATGAATGCCGGATCACAGAATGTTTCACAGGTTCATCGTCAACTTTGTGAAACAGGTTCTTTCACCACCACGAGATAGGATGCTAATCTACGACGAACTGAACGCGATCCGAGATTTTAAGAAAGCATCTTGAACATTGTGGCTGATAGAACCGAGTCAAGTACAAGTGCTGTTGCGCAAAACGTAGGTGTGAGTCAAAATACCATTTGGAGAGTGTTAAACCAAATCGCTTACATCCCATTCCATTTTCAGGGAGTACAAGCTTTGAATTCGCAAGATTATCATCTTTTAAACAGTTCTTGTGATACCTTATTTCAGGTGACGCGTGAAATCATGTATTTATGACTAAATAAATAGTTTGCTACATGGATTTCCTATGTGAATATTATTCGTATCTTTGTTCTGTATAATTTCGAATCACCCTGTATGTCACTGCTTCGAGATGTTTTGAGGGAATCAACAAATGTGAATAACGAAGGGTCATCTAGAAAACGGTGGATACATGATACATCATCACCATCCGGAGTACAAAGTCCGCAAAGAAAAAGATAGGAGGCAGGAAATAGTGAAAAGCAGAAGAAAAAACATCTGAAAAATGCTGCAGAGAACACGAAGCCAAAAAGACAGAAACGAAACTTGTCCGAAACGCAAAAAAATGCGTAAAGACCCCCCCCCCCATAAGGCGACCAGCCGAGCAATCAGGACAGATTTTTAGGAGGTCAACGAATGAGAGGCTCAGCTACGATAAAAGTTTACAACAACAGGAAGAGGTTGTGGCAACGAGCCAGAATTTACGAGTCAAGCGAACTAACAAGGGCAACGGGGGAAGTTCCAAGCGAACCAAATGAGGTTTCCGAAGATCAAGTAGCAAGAAAACGGCCGGCTACACGAGAATTCTCACAGCTCAAGATGTTTTCAACAAGAATAAAGGACAGGGCCCAGAAGCGCAAACTACCAGTTGACGAACCAGGAAATCAATGGCCCAGAGAGAAACTACGGAATCATCACACGAATAGTTTATCGTCCTGGCAGGAATTTCTACTAAAACGAATTTGGACGAGCTCCAAAGAAATGAAGGTAAGTGAAAATTCAAATTATTTTCTTTGAATATTCACTTGATTTTATGTCTTACAAGGGGGCATTCCCTACTCGTCATCACCGATTTCGCTCAAACTTATAGGGCATGCAGGCCTTGACTAGAAATGAAAGTACCAGTGGGAACTCCATATGACCAAGCTTTTAGAGAATAAAAGTTTTGACGCTGCTCTCGCACCGTATAAGCCATTTACGTTAGGGTGTTTGACAAGTAGCGGTTCGCGTGGCGTTAAGAGCTCGGAGTAGTAATGCGATGATCGTGGGTTTGACTCCCCGTGTGGAGAATTTTTTTTCTTCTTCTCAAATTTTATATTATTCTTTTGCCAATTAAGCAAAGAGGTGAATATTTTATTTTATTTATTTATTTATACTCGAAAGGCATAGAAAAGGTAAAAATTTCGGACTTTTCAACAAGGGATTGTAATTAAAGAGCATACGAAAAGACTTTGTACATGAAAATTCAGAACTTTCTTTGTCGACATTCGATGATTACATGTGTCGGGATGCTATTTGTTCTCTTGTACATACGTTAAGAGGCTTAACTTGTCTTAACTTGTACAAGAGAACAAGCTTCTTCTGCTGGTTGACTCGTGGGTAGGACAAACAAATCCGCAATTATACGGCGAACTCTTCCCTGCATAAAAATACATTCGACTGTTCGTCATCAATTATCCGCCCCAATATTCGGTAACATGTTACCTTACGCGTGGTTCACTTCTAAACTTTGCGATGAGAGAGAATGCTTTAGAATGTCAATCAAGTATGTTTTTCTATGGAGACTTTGAAACAACGCTGTTGTAAAAATGCGGATTTATAACGTATGCTAGATGCAGAAACAATAATTGTTTGCCTGTTTCTTACGATAAATATCATCCCGACACATTTAATCATTGAATGTCGACAAATAAAGTTTTGAATTTTCATGTACAAAGTCTTTTCGTATGCTCTTTAATTACAACCCCTTGTTGAAAAGTCCGAAAGTTTTACCTTTTCTATGCCTTTTGAGTATAAATACATAAATAAATAAAATAAAATCTTCACTTCTTTGCTTAATGGGAAAAAGGAAAATATAAAAAGTCGCCCAACCGGTATAGCGGTTAGCGTCACTGACTGCCGTGCCGAAGGGCCTGGTTTCGAATCCCGGAGAAGACATGAATGTTTGTTAATGTATAGTGTCGGTGCGGCATGGCGGCGCTTTAAATATGCGGCGAGCCGAAAGTCCTCTCTTGTGGTTTGGTGGAAGGGAAGAGGGGTGGGAGACCCTCGGACCCGTCCCCCCGGGGGCTCTCCATCAAAATTGGGGTGGAACTGAGCCAAATCGCACTGTCACCTGTTAGGTGCTCATGGCTGTTGGCAACGACACGCGTAATCTAACGCTCCTCGCCCCAAGGAATTTCGTAGGCTTGGGCTGACTACGTCAGGCAAGTGAGCATATGCAACAATAACAACATAATATAAAAGTCGAGAAAAAGGGAAAAAAAGTCTCCGCACGGGGGGGGGGAAGTCGAACCCACGACCATCGCATTACTACTCCGAGCTCTTACCGCTGCTCCAACCGCTGCTTGGCAAGCGCCCTAACGTAAATGGCTTATACGGTGCGAGAGCAGCGTCAGAATTTTTATTTTCTAAACGCTTGGCCATCTGGAATTCCCACTTCGGGTATTTTCGTTTCTAGCCAAGCCCTGCATGCCCTATAAATTTGAGTGAAATCGGTGATGATGAGTAGGGAATGCCCCCTTGTTAGTGCAACAGTTGCTATGCATTTTGAGTTTTGCTTGAAGGCAGGACATCTTAGTTTTTATTCAGCAAGAAGCTTTTCTATTTAGTCATGCATTTATGTGGAAGGATTTTTAGTTTTTAGTACAAACATGACTCTGCAATCTTATTCTTAGAGATTGTATTGAGAAACGTTTTGCACAGTAGCAAATATTAGCAACTGATGTTCGGTTGTTATGATGTAAGATTTATCCTAAGTTTATTAAAAGTTATTTTAAGTTTTGTATCTTTCCTAACTTATTCTAATTTCAGCTTACAATTTCCTGCCAGAATGTAAATTCAGAAACGCAGTTAATGCAAATGAGAAAAAGTACTGTTTAAGTCGTGACTTCACCGACTTCGAGAGAGAGAGAGAGACTAGCCCGCGTTTGCCTTTTGGCTACGTCTCTCTTAGCTATTGCTATGCTCGGCCATACCTTAGGCCCTTCTTGGCTTCGCCGATTTAATTAGTACTTAGGGGCCAACTAGTTAGATCTCTGATAGCTTTGGTTATACCTTTCAAATAGCTTAGTTAAGCTAGTTTTAGTTTAAATTATTATTATTTTAAGTTCAAGCCCGAGTGGCGGCTTCGTGTAAAGTTCCAAGTGGGCACTGACTGTAAATATACTAAAAAATAAAGGGTTGTAAACCCTCTTTAAGTCTTACGTGTTCGGTTCACACACTTAAGCGATTATTCGCTTGTTAGTGTTCGTGGGGTTCTAAGTTAGAACTTTAGGATTAAATAGTAAAACCCCACAATATAATGTGCAAACTGGGTAATCTTTTGAATGCAAATGAATTAAAATTTTTTTTTCATGAAGTATGTTTGTAAATTGTTTTGTGAAAGTAAAGTGTTCTGTTAACTGCTTTGTGAAAGTTAAGTTTTTTATACTGTATAGGATAAAATACAGGCTAGTTAAGTGGCAATTATTTGAATTAAAATGAAAGCTAGCGTGTGAATTAAAATATTTAGGATGTCCAGCCAACATGCAAGATTAAATAAAAATTAGGCTTAAAACACTAGGCACACTCTTGAAATAAGGTGTCACTGAGTTATAGTCTTAATTAATTGTTATTTAAATTATTAACATGTAGAATTTCAGTTGGCAGGCAATTTGTTGAAAATTCTGCACAATTTCACATGCAGTTGCATACTATACAACGGTGGAGAGCAGAGGTGAGATACGGAGTTGAAAGGAAACAAAAGGGTAAAAAGTTATTCTGGTGGAGGGAATTTTACGCTAGTAAATAGTTATTTTTAATTTTAGTCTTTACTATAACTTCTCCTTTCCGTATTCCTCACCAAAATGTATACGAGTAGCCAGTACTTAAGCTGAGGTTTTCGGATTTTAAGGGAGCGTGTTTCTGACATCGCGTGCACACTGTGTATTAGTTTCCTGCCAGCTGTGATATTTTCAGTTCTTCAGCTTAAATTTCCTCGTTGTCGATATTTTAATTCTGACGCTGCGGTGGGTAGCCAGCTTCTAGTATAGTGCCTAAGAAGACCTTGACTACTGTTTAACATTTGAATTAATTTGGATTTTTCTAGTTTATTTTGCACCTGCAGGAGTTATAGAAATTGTAACACATGAGAGTGGCTTTGTGTTCTAATTTCTGCTTAAATGAAAATGCTATTTTGAACCTTCTTCTTCGTACGACTTTGCTATTGTTTCACACATAACGATAATTTGTTTCGTGCCTATTATTGTCATAGGACTAATTTGGCATTATCAGAACTAGCGTAACCCTGCAATGAATGAGAGAATTTTTATAAACACACAGTTCATTACGAGTAGGAGGTTAAAAAGGAAAGAATACGCACTGGAACGCTTTTTCTCTGATTCTTGTACAAAGAGAGATTTTAGATTCTTCTTTTTAAGGCTAAAAATTCAATTGAAAAAGTCAAAAGCCCATCTAAATTAATATGGCATTTTGACAACATAAGTGCTGTTTTAAAATAAGATTCTGCGGAAAGCCATTGGATGCAATGCCCTACCTGATAACTGAGGAATATTACTCCCAGAATAAACACAACCAAAATTCTATAGTTAATGGTCAAACAAAATGTCTTACAGCTATGCGATATTTATTTGAGCCAAAAATTGATAGTATTTTCCTTAAGAAGTATGAGAATGATGACTTTTTCTTATAGAAAGTGTTTTTTGCATATGTTACTGATTTACGCCCTTAACAGAAAACAAGTAAAGTCGTTTCCGTCATTTAACATGTTGGTTTGGTGACCAGCTTGATTAAATAAGGTGACTCAAAAACACGTTTACAAAAGTTATTGCAACAAGAGGAAATTTTACTGAATATATAATATAAGGTATTTCTCCCGCCTTCTTCGCAGGCTTTCGTGGTGTAGTGGTCAGCACGCTCGGCGCGTATACGAGAGATCCGTGGTTCGAGTCCCGGCGAGGGCAAAGCTCATTTTTTCATCTCTTCTCTTTCAAAAAATACCTAATGTCTCTACAATATTGGCATATTGTGGTCCACAACGGCTGCATGATTTTTCCACATAATCGCTATGGCAGTTGTGGCAGTTTTCTAAAGCACAGAAGAATTTTTTTTTGTTTCTCATTTTATAAAGTGGAATGTTGCGGACAATGAGCCACTGTATTGTTTCGATATAATCGTCTGTCGGAAATATATGTTCACTGGAATGTTCTTCAACAGCTGGAAAGCCAACAAACAACATGGCTTTCTCATCCCAAACATAGTAGCCGTAACCTTTTCAGCAGGCAACACACCCTGAAAATATGTGGGATGACGTAATGCTTATATTTCATCCTTCCAAAGTTTCGATTCTGGGATGTTACCCTAAGCACATGCCTCGTAACGGGGAATGATGCGCTTCATAAAGTCTTGGATGCCATGTATCATTCATTTTGCTTGTGGTGCTCGGAAAGGGATCACGAGATTTAGCATGCGTACATCTTAGGAAGTCATTCGAGGTAGTGCTCCATATGACAGATTGAAGTCATGCATTAATATGATCGCAATCACTTGTTTGATCTCCAGCATCACATGTTCTTAGAGAACAACTTAGAGGCAACTTATTTTGGCCTGACAAGGATATCAAAACAGCTGTGATATAATTACTCACGGTCCAGGATACAGTTTTAAGGAAATAAGCATCGGAAAACTTTTCAGATTTATAGATAAATGTTTCACTTGTTATGGTGCTTGTGCGGAAGAAAAAGGTATCCACTATTCAATCTAAACGAATTTTATTCTTAAAGTAATTACCCTTGCAAATTTCCTTCTGGCACACAATGCAAACTTCTGCATTTAGAGTTTTTCGTACTTCTAGATTTTACCAACTAGAATTACTTGATATTTCTCAGTTTTTTGCCGATGATGTTACTTTGTTTGCGTTTTTAATTGACACTACTTTTGTATTTCAATTTTAGTATTTTACCATACGTAATTGACAAACTTTTACTGTTTCGATTTTCTGAGACTTGTTTACGGGGGATCTCTATAAAATTCAGATAATATATTTTTTATGTTAGTCTTCCTATTTATTATTATGTTTTTTGTAGTTCACGTTTAGGTTAGGTTAGGTTAGGTTAGGTTATTTAATTTTGGCAAAGCACACGAGGGCTATCTGCCTAAAGGGAGGGATGCTTTCGTGGAGGACTTTCTAAGGGAAACTGGCTCGTATACACGTTACACACGGGGAAAACCACGAAAACGCCCATGCAGCCAGCCCGTTCGCAGGATTCGAACCTCGGACCGAACTACCAGTGTTCAGCGTCTTTACCGCTCGGCCGCTGGTGGGCAGTTCACGTTTAGACTAGCACTTACTTTTAACGCTTAACGTGTTTCTGATAGTCCTGCAATATCACATTTATTATTATTATTGTTGTATACATTTTTAAACACATGTATTTCTTATTGTTGTAGCGCAAATATTAGAAAGTCTACATTAAATCAAAAGAGTAAGTATTTGAGGGAAAACAAATAGTGACCAATAAACCTTTTTATTTTTTTAGGATAAAATTTTCATAAATTAAGCCATGCGTTTAATGCGTCATTATGCATTTCGTTAAAAATCAAAGTAGATTTTAATGGAATATTTCAATCTCTTAAAAAAAAACATTTAGCAAAAATATTTCAACCTTTTATTTATTTATTTATTTATTCTAATCATGAACTTGTAGAAATAAAGGTAGCATATATGAGTTCTCAATTAAACTGCATGCATTTAATATTCTTTAGAAGCAGTTAATTCATCTGAGATTCAGAAATTATTATTTCACAATCCTTCGTGACAAGATTAGTCTTTAAAAGATTTCAAGACTAATTTCTTATATTTTTAATTCCAAAGTAATAATTAGTCGTCTTTGACATATCGAAAAAACTTATTCAGCTCTTTCAAAAAACTCTAGCTGCAATAAGAAATCCATGTCTGGTTCTAAGAAAGTATCTTTATTATTGAAACGGTAGAAAATAAATAATTAAGTGGAAATAATTGACTCCCGCCCGTTGTTCGATCCAGAGGTTCAAGTTCTCGAGATATAAATCAATGCATTTTTCCATTTTGCTTTTCAACCCATTTTTAATTAACATTTGATTGGTTCACATGATTAATTTTCTTTTTCTTTCTGCTGTTTTGAATCAATTAATGGAAGCATAGATTTGATAATCTCACAGAGAAGAAAGGTGTTGACTCTTCTGTTTAATAATTGCAGTTTCACCAAATTTTCTTTACCTGTATTTTTACGTTTTCAAAATGCAGGAAAATTTTTGGAATACATATGCATTAGATACTGGATAACAGGTAAATGTAATTAGTAATCCAAAATAAATTGTAATGTATTAATTAAACTTTTCGATACACTTGAAATTCTATGTCTGCAGCAAAATTGCAGCAGTTACTCAAAACGGGTTTGAACTAAAAAGAGTTGTAAAAAGGTGAGAAAAACTGTAACTATTTTCTGAATTCTTAAAGGATATATGAATATTTTAAATTGTTTTGTATATTAATATTTCAATAAACTTAGAAAACATGCTAATGCACTTGACACCAAAATGCACAAAATTTCCTGTTTTAGGTTTTCAGTAACGAAATTTTTCATGCAAATGATGAAATTGACTTATGGAATTATGTAGCAGAACTAGAATTTTGAATATGAATGCGCCTTTCTTTTAATTATTGTTGTCATATATTAGCATTATGCTGACATGAAACAAACCTGTATTATTTCGAACTTAGAAGAAAACAAATATTGCATTTTTGTAACACTCGTGAAAAACACATTATTCTAGATTACTCCTGGTAAAATACAATTCGTATTTTCCAATTTCAGAAAGAACCGAGTGACAGGTTTTCGCTTTTAGCATGAATGTAAAAAGGTGTGACTCACAGAGGCTCACAGGTGTGACTCCCAGAGGTGTGATTCACAGAAATCACAGCACAGAAATCACAGAAAAAAGTTTGACTCACAGAAATCACAGCGACATAAAACGCTGTGATTTCTCAGTCATGGGGCTGCCTGTAATCCCATAACCAAAATCTGTACGTAAGTATACTGAGAATACTCAGGATGACTGCCTATGTTAAAACTCGTGTTATAAAGGGGATGTATCAATAAATCTTTATGAAATACTATTCCATATTGTTAAAAAGGTAATTCGTCTTCGAATAATTCATTTTCCCTTAATTCATCTTCGAATATGATGATGACTGCCTCATTCAGCGTTTGTAAAATAATTAATGCTATGCTATGGGTGAAGAGCAGTGTGTTTAACATAAATGTAGTTAAAAAGTTTACATAAAACATCGTTTTACATAAATTTCCTGCTGTAATTTTGGACATTACTTTTTTAATTATTCTAAATGGAAATTTACTCAAATATAATATTTTAAAAACATTTTACTGATTTTCGTAACATAACATTTTATAGATAAGTTTCTTCAGGGGAAAATAATCATAATTTTGATGAGTGAATGATATGACAATAAAACTCTTTATACCAATTAATGAATTTATGTCGGCTATATCAACTAGTCTTGATGGATGGGTACATCTGTCGTTGGTCACAAATCTTAAGCGTAAGTAGTCGTACTATGATTTTCTTGCTTAACACTATCCGCATCATAAGCTATTTTGAGACGTATAAGCAATGGCAAAGTAAGAGTTCTATATTCCACGTTCCCGGCATTCGAAAGCTCATGCTGGCGAGTTATTTTCTTGTGCTAACTGTTTCGACCAGGAGATATACATGAGTTAAAGTGAAATATTGCTTTTGTTCATCACCTGCGCTGCACAATATACGACTGTAATACCACTAAGTTGCACATACTACTACATTCTTTTAGAGCCATTAGGTTATTTAGGAGCAGGAGAGTTGAAAAATGAGCAACGCCTTCGCCGGAAATCGAACCCCGGAACTCTCGTTTACGCGTCGAACGTGCTGACCTTTACACCACGAAGGCATGCGAAGAAGGCGGGAGAAATACCTTAGATACTCTCCCTTTTAAAGGGCGACTGGGGATTAGGGAATCCAATCGCCAAATCGTGGTGGTGGAGAATCATCATCCACCACCTTTTAGATCGGGCGACACTTGTAGAGGTTATTTAGAAGCAGGAGAGTTGAAAAATGAGCAACGTCTTCGCCGGGAATCGAGCCACGGACCTCTCGGTTACGCGTCCAGCGTGCTGACCACTACACCACGAAGGCATGCCAAGAAAGCGGGAGAAATACCTTATATTGTAATAATGACAGTGGTGGAATAAGTCTATAAAATGGATTAATAAAGCTTTGCAAGATATAATTCTAATAATTAGGGATACCTTCCACTCTTATCGGAATGAAGCAAATATGCGAAGTTTTCAAGGCGCAAGAAAAACACGCCGACGTAGAAAATAAAACAGGCAAATCGACAACCTTATATGCGGCTTAGATTTTGTAAAATCCCAATCGATTTCGAGGGCAAAACGGGTCCCCCTTCATCAGGAGCAAAAAATTCTGCAAAAGTGAGAAAGCGAATGTTGATCATATTTATACCCACAAGCGACCAGTGAAGAGCCGATAGAGCCATCTATCGGCAGAAAAAGTAACTAAAATGAAGGGTAAATTAGTAGAATTTTGAAGGCATTAGGCAAGAGTGGATTGAAATTGAAATCATAAATTAAACAGGATAAATTTTTGTGAATGTGAAAAGCTTCAAGAAAATCCAATTCCCTAATAGAACCAGCTTTCTGAATAATTTTAGCAGAACCAAAATCAAAATTGTGATTGAATTTCCAACTATGATTAGCTATTGAAGATTTGTTAATTTCGCCTTTTCGGACGTAAGATTCATGTTCTTTTATGTGAAACTTTAATGCTCTTTTCGTTTGGCCAATATAACTTAAGCCACACTAACAGGATATGCTATAAATTCCTCAAGAGTTAAAGTCAGAATTAGAATCTTTAAGAGGCGAACCTCGGATTTTAATTATAGGCGAGAAAACAACTTGAAAATTAAACTTGTGTAAAATCCGTGCAATTTTGTAACTGATAGAAGAATGAAATGGAAGCACAACAAGGTTATTAACGTTGTTTCTGACATCAGAATGTGTTCTTCAATGGCACGATGAGAACTTTCGAACAGCTCTGTCAATGACTACGGAAGAAAATCCTCGGTCAAGGGCAACAGATGTTAAATAATTGAGTTCCTTACCAAGAAGAGATTCTGAGGAACAAGAATCCCAGGGAAATTCTAAGTCTCTCCCACTATGATGCTGCTCGCTTAATTTTCCTTTAATGTGAAGTGTCCCTGTGCACTGACCTCACTCAAGTCGCCTTTACTTAATGATCCCGCGCTGTAATTCCCCTCCCCGATTCATTGCTAGATATTTCAATTAACCTTTTGAAATAAACTGTTTTTTATGCTAATAGCTTGCGATTTTAGTTATTACTTTCCTCTTAAAACATTGATAGTTCGTAGCGTGTTTTCACTTCGTGTGATACTAAGAAATAGGAGAAATATATTCTATGATGAACGGATACACATTCTATTGTATCTAGAGTTACCTAAAGAAGAACACCAATAAGTTTAATGTAGCGCGTTTTTTTTTTTTTTTTAAGTCTTGCGGATTTTCGCGACCATTGTTTTAGTTGTGTTCCTTCTGTTAGTTGATCATCTCATCACAGCTAAATTTTCCAGTAAGGACTATTTATTGCATATTGATATGAATGATATAAGTAATAATTAATATATATAATAAAAAGCGTAATTTAAAAGCTATAAGCAAAAAGGAATAATGAATTGACGATTGATTCACTTTTATTTGTATTAGCAAGAGTGGTGCTGAAGAAAGTGCATCAGCAAAGGTTTACTCTCACTTTTGTCTCGTTGATTAAAATTCTAATTTATTAAGACTTTATTTGGTAGATTATTTCAACTTCTGTTGCTTTTAATATTAAACGAGAATGTGAAAAGGATTTCATTTTATGCATTTTATTGCAGTACTTTTACATCATACGCTGCTATTTTTAAAAATTATTTCACAAGTTAAGTTAT
The DNA here is from genome assembly GCA_000611955.2 of Stegodyphus mimosarum. Classification (NCBI taxonomy): domain Eukaryota; kingdom Metazoa; phylum Arthropoda; class Arachnida; order Araneae; family Eresidae; genus Stegodyphus; species Stegodyphus mimosarum. The sequence continues at coordinate 80,564 of KK119341.1, read as the reverse complement.
TAAAGTAACCCAATTTATTTACTAAGAGATTTAATTAAAGAAAAATATTTCTTAGTTTAGGTTAGATTATTTGAATAAGGCAAAATACACAAGAGCTTCCTGCCTAAGAGGAGGGTGCCATTAAGGACGACTTTTTGACAGAAACTGGCTCTATTCACGTGACATGTTAGGTAAACCACGAAAACCAGCCATGCAAGAATATTTATTACTTGAAAAATTAAAGGAATAGAATTATGGTAATTAATTTTAAATAGCTACGTTAATTACTTAAGCAATAACAGTATAAAAATTACATTTCATCAGTACTTATATATGAAGGAAGATAAATCTCACTTGTGACAAAAGAGTGTAGATTAACATTAATTAGTGGCCAAAAAATACAAGTTACTTCATTTTATAAAAAATCTGAATTTGAAACTTATTGTAGAAAATTTCATGTAGAAATTTCATGTAGAAAATTTCATTGTAGAAAATTTCATAAATGTAAAGGAAAGTACTAAAGAAATGTGTATTTAAATCACGCCAGCAAACTTTATTGGAAGTAATAATTTTATTTTAAATGAATTTACTTCTCTTCTGAATATAACAGACTTTATTTTGTTACTACAAATTTAAAAATTGAATCTAACCATTTAATTACATCTAGTTTAACTATTTAACCTAATTACATCTAGTTTTGCTTTGATATATCATATACAGAAATGGACAATGAAAGAATATTAATGTCTGCACTCATATTTAGAAAGCTTAGGAAACTTAAAGCAATTGAAACAAAGCACAAAGCAATTGAAACATTTCACTTTATAATATGCAAATTCACAAGTTGAGAACTTGCGAATTTGCATATTGTAAAATACTGGTTCGGTGAAGTAAAGTCTTTGCTACTATCTAGCGGAAAAAAACTAATTTTAAGAAAAAATTATACTCTTCATCGAATTCCTTTTATTCAGATAGACCTCGTGTTCTTTGCCGTATTTAAACAAATAAAAATTTCTATCGGAAATTTTGTTTATAGTAGAAAGCTCATAGCTAGAGAGTCAGTCGAAGTATTTGAAAACTCAGAATAATTGCGTTGCCTTTCACTGTAAACCAAAAAATTATTTTTTTAATGTAATAGAAGTTTTATATTCTGGTTCATTTTTTTAAACAAAAGTTGTAAATTTATGCCATTGAAAAATGAAATTATGATTCACATGAAAAATACAAAATACGCCTTTTCCGAAAAAATTAAACAATGTAAATACTTTTATTATCATAAATGCAATAAATTTCTATTTGAACTAAAATAAATAAATGAAGTTGAGTTAATAATTGCTTCTCCTAAATACTTTTATTACTTTTCAAATCTTTATTTTTGCAATATTTGCGGCCTATTACAGGCAAGTGCCTTACTCGCCCCCAAACGGTGCAGCTCTGTGTTGTACAGATTCATTTAGAATACACTAACAACTTTTCAAAGCATGTATTGTAAAATATAATATTTTCATATTATTTAAATCAAAGCAAAAGGTGAAATCGCGTAAAAATGAATTTAATATCGAATAACACAGAAATAATAAATAATCCACGTAACTATAAATTTGGATATATTTCGGGTAACTGGAATTTTTCTCTATATTCATATTTATGTTAACACTATGTTTTATACAGATATGTAAATAAATGATAAATAGGACACAGTTATATAATCTTAATACGATAAGACTTCACCTTAATACGATGAGAAACTTTCACATGATTATATTTAATATTTTGCATATTTTAAAAAATTTCGATCCTTCCGGAAATATTTTATTATCGTGAAGAACATAACGTTTCATTGGATTAATAAAACATTGTTGAAGTTATCGGTTTTACTGAAGGAACTCTCTAAAATAAGAGTATTATGACATAATACTAGTCATTTAAAATGTAATGCGATGCTGCGTGACACATGTTCACATCTTTAGTGAGATTACGTTCATGTTACTTTGTCATGTTACACTGTCCCTCCATGATGTTATATCAAAGTCACAATGTGACGTTACATCAGTGTTGCGGTATAACTACACAACAACGTCTCAACGTAACTGCACATCAGCCTCACAGTGTAATTTCACTACAACGTCACAATGTGGCTTCACATTAACGTCTCAATGTTACGTTACAAAAGGCGGACTGAAAACATACCTACAAAGTCACTGTGAGGTTGTAATCGTCACAGTGTGACATGTTTACAATGTCACAGCGACGTACCGTGCTGTTGGGGTAGCTTTCCCAGTGCAACTGTAATTTGTTTTCAGAAAAAAGCAATATTTAAAATACGAAAAACAAATACAATTTCAGAGAAAGTTCTTCGCTTGAGATTTCCTTTTTCACTCACGGCTTCTTCTTCGGTTGTCATTATGAGAAAATGCACATACCGTTGACTTGTGAAGGGTTGTTTCTTTTTATTAATTATTTTTTATTTTTCACAGAACTATAAACAGCTTTATTAAAGTTAGAAAACCCATCAACAAAGCATATAAGATGTTTATATGTTGCACGTATCTTTCATTAGACGTGTCTGTATATGCTGTGCAGGAAATCCCAGATACTTTAAATACTCACATTATTTGGAATCTATTTTATTGCTCTTTTCAAAATCTGAAAACATAATTTTTCCCCTAAAATATTGTTACCTGAAGATTCTAATTTACACATATTTATATACAGTTGAAGTTTTCAGTCTTCGTTTACCGAACAAAAAATTAATTCTGAGATTACTCGACATCTCTTAATTAAACAATATGAATATTTTAAAATGAACTTCATATATTACTGAGTAAGCTTCGTTATGGATTTGATGTATAATATAAATTTTTGCTTTTGCTAACATAACACTAACATTTAGAAAAATCTTCTCCTTTAGAAACCCTAGACAGTGAAGCTGCTTCATGAAACTAACTTCCTCAAAGGAGACTATTTCACAGAAATACATTAAATCAGTCGTTAAATGACATGTTATACAAATGTAAATCATCCAGATATCATAAATATTCAAAAGAACAGCACTGAATTGCAAACATTTGACACCTTGAAAATTGACATTTCTTGCTAAGCCAACAAAATTCTGATGTTAGAACAAGTTTTAACTTTAAATTATTTAGGACTGGAGAGTCCTCAAAGAAATAAAGCACAAAATAAAATTTAATTTATTTCTCAATGTAAATAAATAAATTAAAGGCGGTTCCGAAGATAGATTTAGTAGATAGCTTGAAATTCTGCTACATGATATTTTTCCCACCTTCATAAACAATACAAAAAATTAATATTTAAAATTAGAAGTAATGTTAATAATAATTGTCGATAAAAAATAACAAGAAAGCCTCTGTTAATAAACTATTACCAGTTTCTAGTTTAAAGCAAATTGGTGCTTATTTTATTATAATTGGATACGAAAATCATAAACTGAAATAAATCTTGCACTGGGAATTACATCATAAGGAAACGGTTTTGTTCAGTTACACTTTTCATGAAATATTCAGCAGCTTCTTTGAAGAGCACATGTTATACAACGAATTATGAAGATTCTAAATAATGAATGAATTACGAAGTAATCGATTATGCAATTGATAGAATACTAGTAATTCGAATACACAGTTAATAGATTAAGATTATGCAATTAATTATGTAATTACAATAAGCAATTAATCACACAATTTCGGTGCGCAATTAATTATGCAATTGCAATGGGCAGTTAATACGGAATTCTGATAGGCAATTGATTCCTCAGCAATTAATCGATTACGATTTGGAATCATCTAGTTTATCTTTAAGCAGAAAAAAATTTTCTTTTGCTTTAAACTTTGCCAAAATAAAAGTAGAAATGACTTGCAGTACGTAAGGATTAACTATGCAAATTTCTTAACGTGCAGGCAGTGCGTAAAGGGAAAATTTTAAGAAAAAACAAGTTCACACCCACCTAAGTTACAGAAAATAGATGGAAACTTTCAGTAATTTGTAAAATTTACACCATATATTTCTTATGGGGTATTAATAACATTATCATTATATAACCAAAATAACACCAAATTTCTTTGATCCATAATAATGAAAAAACAATTATTATTAGAATGAAACTTACAAAAAAAATGCACTCTTCTATGTTGATTATTCTCTCTTACTACTTTAATAAATGAATATACGAGTATTTAAAAGCTCCCCAACCTAAGATGCTTTGAATATAGTATTTACAATAAGTACATTTTGGTTTAAATACCCATTCCTTCTTACCTATACTTTAAGATATTAATTTATACATTAATATCTTAAAGTATAGGTAAGAAGGAATGTGAAAAAAAATTAATGAATTATAAATGTATGATCAACAAAGCTACCCGCATTTACGAACTAAGTATTTAGAGTTTAATTATTCAAACTATTTCACTTAAAAATAATTCTTACTTTAGATATTTTGTGTAATTAGGTTTTCTAAACTTTCTACAGCTAGGTTCACATTTAACAAATTCGCAGTTTCCAAACTTTATTAAATAGCGACAGATTTCTTAATGGCCAAAACTTCTCTTCGGTATGATAAAAGACTTGAAAAATTTCCGCACCTGATAATTTTCTGAATATTTCTCAAACGTTTGCTTAAATTATCGTCTTAAATGCTCTAGTTTGTTTGCTGTTTGGCAAGTTTCACTGATATGTCTGTAATTACTTTAATTTGATAGCAAACTTCATATCTGGAAGAGAACCATAGTCAAAATGATACTGGCCCAATATTAGTTGATCGTTAATATATGACATTAAAAACGAAATGAGATCACGAAGTTGCGCATAAAATGGCTTACCGTAATATTTATTTATGGGTGTACAATATAAAAGTATTGCTTTTTCATCTGAAAGTAAAATTTCTCCAAGACATTTAAGACTAAAGCTTAGCAGTTCTACAAATTCTTTAGCTTCAGAAAATACTTTTCTCTTGAATTAAAATGAAATTTGATTCTGTAAAAACACATCTGTTATAAATGGCTACGAAATTCGCTGAAAACTTCCCGTCTTAAAATACATGCAAATTTATTCGTATTCTAAACAATGCCAAAAAGGTTCAAAACATATTAGTGGCTAATTGAATTAATTTTAAAAAGAATCAGTTACCTTCTGTATACTTGATATTTTTTCCATTTATCATGGATATAATAATTTTATTGCGGAGAAAGCTTTCACAATTATTTTCACGAATAACTGATATTTCGTCAAATATCAAGACGATCCAAGAATTTCAGATATTTTCCAATTTCTATCATAAATGTTAAATTATTTTTTATTTTAAAATAATTTTTACGATCACCTTAACTGCAGCAGCTGATAATTCTCTAAAACGTTTCCAAATTTAAGCTGAGGGCTTTAAATCTTTTACTTTGTTTTTGGAAAAATAAATAAGCAAGCAAAAAACTATAAATTTTTAAGCGTGAATTTTGTTCGTGAGAATGGCGTGTAAAAGAATTTCATGTCAACGAAGGTATTATAGGCTTCAGGAATAAGAAAAATGATCGTTTTTCTAAGTTTTCAGAAAAAGCCGTCCGTTACCCGTCAGTACTTGCAAATGATGTTGGATGCCGAAGGATCCTTTTATAAGTCTAAAAAACGTTTACACAACAACGAACACTGCATTAAAAAGAAAAACCTGTGGATATGAAGCATAAAATATCAATTGTTGTCTACTTAAATGGAAATATTGATTGATCTCATGTAGAGGTCCCGATAACACTTCCGGAATCCAACAGAACGAATCTTTCATAAAATACACATTGTAATGCTTAAATGTACACTGCTAATTTAATTACTGCTTCGTAACTGATAGAATTTTTTTATGTATTTTTTTATTTTGGGGGATCTTGATGTAAATTTTCGGCTTTGAGATGTTCACGAAATCATTAGCATAGCACCTCGGGCATAACAATTTTCACGAAATTGTTAGTGTAAATCCTAATCTGAAATTTGTGAGATTTAACGATGAACGCTTCTATCATACCATAAATTTTGATTTTATTTCCTCGATAAACTTATATAAAAGTTATAGATGCATTAGATTATAATAAAAGTAATAAACAGTTATAAATTCATTAGATTTATCGATGTAGGAAATTGAAGAAAATACGCATTGTCTTAGCCCGGGATTTTAACCCCGGGCCTTTCGATTGCGCGTCAGACGGCTACACCACGAAGCTATACAGCTACACCACGAAGGCACATGGAAAGGATGAATAAAATATCTTATAAGCTAACTAACTTATTTACGAGATCGATATTAAATTTCGGGAAAAATTTTAAGTTGGGATAATTTCTATCTTTAAGGAAACTGTGGTTTCTTTCTATTGCAAATACGTTTAGCGTGCTTACCTTACTTTAAAAAAAATAAATGAATGACAAATAACTGCGCATATTTTGCGCATTTAATATTTTTATTTAGCGGAAAGGTTTAAAAGAAATTTTTGTTTCAAATCTATAGCGGTGGGTGAAATTAATAGAAAATTCAACTTAACTTTTGAGTACGAATTGGGGTGAACTATATTTTAACCTTTCTGTTGAGGGCTGGGACATGTGTTCATTGCATTAAATAAGGCTCAAAGAAATTTAGTTTACTATGGAGATTTAGAATTTAATGCTGAGCAGGATATGGCAGACCCATTCATCCATTTTTTTTCTGTTCCTTGATCATTGACTACTTGACTAAAGAGTTTCAATACATAAAACAGTAGTCTCGATAGCGCACGTGAAAAGTTAAACATGCTATTTACAAGTATTACACTAAAACTTCATAAACCATCCCTAGAAAAAGGTTTACAATTCCAGACAATTTTGTTCTTTTGCTGAGGTTATCGTCTTAGCGAAAATCACTGCCAATGAAGACGATAACCGATCTGAGTAATGCGTTATTCTTTTCAAAGCTCTCGTTATCAATTAAATGAAAATACTGGGGAAAAGTTGTGGTACGTGAATTTACTAATAAAATTACGAATTAACTGAAAATTTAAATATTGAATAATGTAGCAATAATAGAAAGATTTCAACAAAAATGTACACTCATGTTTGTGAAAATTGCAACACCATGAAGGACTTACGCGAGTGAGCTGAAATTTTCAGGAAATGCAAAGTAGCGCATGATATGCAAATGATTAGAATTGCAAATCCGTAGCGCATGCGTATGCTGAGCAGCGCCCTCTAAACGGCTGATGGATCCGAATAAATAGACGGCTGTAGCGAGGCGTGTATGGTTATCGGTGGTTATCTGCTAGTGGTAAACGTTAACTCAATCTGTACTTATGCCTCGTCGACGAAAGAGAGCGAGATTTGAACAACTTACAGAGTTTGAACGAGGGAGAATCATCGGCCTTCGTGAAGCTGGATTGTCGTATCGTGCAGTAGCCTCTCGTGTGCAGCGTAACAGCAGCACAGTGATGCGCGTTTGGAAGCAGTGGACGGACGAGTGTCGGACAACTCGGAAATCCGGGAGTGGACCCCGAAATGTGACGTCAGCTCGCGATGATAGACACCTGGTCCGCATGGCGCGGACGGACCGTACAGCTTCCTCTAGACAATTGGCAGCACTGTGGTCAATAGCTACAGGTGTTTCATTGTGTGCTTCATCAATTCGTAGACGTCTGCTGCAGTGTGGACTGCGCGCACGGACTCCTTTATACAGGATCCCCCTAACGCACGACCATCGCCGCCTGCGGCTACAATGGGCCAATCAGCATAGAGACTGGCGTGCTGATTGGCAGCATGTCGTGTTTTCTGACGAATCCCGCTTTAATTTGTGGTACCATGATGGCCGCATTCGTGTCAGACGCTATGCCGGTGAACGCCACCTTCCGGAGTGCATTATCGAACGCCACAGTGGACGAACACCCGGAGTTATGGTCTGGGGCGCCATAGCATATCATAGACGATCTCAATTGCTACGAATTGTGGGCAATCTGAACAGCAACCGGTATATCCGTGAAGTTCTACAGCCCGAAGCTGTTCCCTTCCTTCAAAGCTTGCCAGGCGCTGTATTTCAACAGGACAATGCCCGCCCTCATACTGCTCGGATTGTTAAATCCTTCTTTGCAGCGCAGCAGGTACAGCTTCTTCCTTGGCCTGCGTGTTCCCCGGATATGTCGCCAATTGAACATGTGTGGGATGTCATTGGTCGGCGTCTTGCTCGTGATCCTCGTCCTGTTGCGTCTGCAGACGAACTTTGGGTACGCGTACAAACGATATGGAATGCTCTTCCTCAGTCAGACATTCAAACTTTGTTTGACTCCATGCCACGTCGTGTAGCAGCACTTATTGCGGCGCGTGGTGGCCACACAAAATACTGATTCTGATCTCTTGTTCTTGTTTGTTTGCTTTGAACATTTAATCATTTATTTGTACCACTACCACTCAACTGTGTATTAAATTGTATTCAATTATGACGATTCCTTCTTGGTGTTGCAATTTTCACAAACGTGAGTGTATTTTATAGCGAAATTTTGAGATACTATAAGTGAATACTGTTTTAAAATAAGGTGTTAAAGAAAGGGAGAAAACTTTAATTATAAAGTTTGTTCAGGAAATTCCAAAACACTGTCCACTTTCTAAAATAGTTATACAGTGAACGCCCCTGCATTGTATTTTCGTCAATCCCTTCTTTTTCAAAGATATGAGATTTAGTAAATTTGTCTAAGTTTTTTAATACTTTCTCCAATGTCATTTTTACAGTTTTGATAAACTTTAAAGCTTTCTTTTGATTTAACATTCCAGCAAAGTGCGAAACTTACGCCAGTCCGCATCTAAGGACTTAATATTGACAAACATTAGGCTTAGCATAGTGGTGGAAACAAAGAAAACAATACTTTATGTCATCACCTTTTATTCACTTTTATGTTTTAAGGAAATAATAAAATGCCATTAAATCCTTCTTTAATGCATAGCTCCAGCCTGAACAACAGATAACTTGACATATTTATTTTACTAGAAGATTCCACGGTCTTTGTATCTGGATGCATAATTAAGGCTTGCTGCCGCTCATTGGAATAAACAAAGTTCGCTCATTTTCCAAATATGCTCAGTTGGTAACAAATCTGGAAAGCGTGATAACAAAAGAGATAAGTGTATTTCGAGAAAGGCGTACCGAAGTGGGTACATGACCCACGATTGAGCGATGCCGATCGAACAAATCTGACTGAAAAATGGCAGATGAAATAGTAAGCAAACAACAGAAAAGAACAAGTTTAATAGCTAATTTAGCCCATATTGCAAAGCCATATATGTGTTCTGAGTCGTGCACAGCAATGTGGTGGATACATGCAGGGTTTCATATTAGAGTAATGCTGTCGCCATCTAAAACGTAAAACATGATTAGAAACTCCCAGCAAGAATTTATTTTCAGCATGGATCCACAGCCAGTCACTCATTTCTTCAATTGAGTAACTTTTGAAGCCATTTCAAATGCGGAAATATATGATAAAGGAGGAATGATAGTTGCTAAATGCATGCATCTTACTTCTTGGAGATGGTTTCATACATCTTTTTAGACTCCCTCGAGGTAATACAGGCTCTTTTTTGCAACAGGGGGGTTATTCGGTCCATTAATGCTGCTGTTCTGATGTAATTGTCCGAAAAAAGATCTTATTAAAAGAGTTGGATGCTCTGGGTAAAGCAGACGTTGTGGCAGGGAACCACAACACCCATTTTCCTTGTTTTTACGAAGGAAAAATATGATTGTATAGAATTAATGAATCTGAGATTTAAAATGAAACCCTAGGCCAAAGCTTTGCGTGCCTGCACAGTAGTCAGGACCTCTCGATAAATTTGACCCACAAAAAAGTAGCTGCTTAGCTAAATTAGCACGGTGAGATCAACTTGTTTCTCACAGACCTAGCGCTTCCCAATCAAGATTAGTTGACTGCAGAAATGGTACCTGTCTAAATTTTCCTGGCGTGGTAGACTATGAAAAAAATAATATAACACAATCTTCCCCACCAAAAAAAGGGATTTACTGTTTTTTTCTTGATTTGATTCTTGATCTGAGCTTTAAACATTCTTACATGAATACATGAATATACAGTTTGTTGTTATCTTCAGTATCACATTTTCATATTGTGAATTTCTATCAGAGTTTTGCTCCTTTAAAAGTTAAGGTGCTGCGATGTGATCTATCATATTCGAAACTAATACTTTTGCCTCTGTCTGTCACAAATTATATTCAAAGAAGTGTGCTAGGTTAAGCTAATTTGGCTCCCAAAGGTCTTTGATTTATATTGTGGAATCCTTGATCTAATCTTGCGGAATCTCGTTCTTGAAGCATGTGGAACACAAAACAGGAAAACGTGCTTCCGGAAAGAACATTTGATAGGAAAATCATTAATAGAAATTAGAATAAAAGCTAAAACTGGTTATCATAGCAACTGTAAATTGTTACTTACAATCAGGATAGAAGGGGGAACTATAGTAACTAAAATTTCCAAAAACTTCAACTCAGATATCTAAATAAGCAGTATAAGATGAACATATTTATGTATGTCTTAAAATATGTTTCGTCTAGTTTATGGACATTATTACACATTCACGTTTTGCATTACTGGAGTCATTTTAAACTTCATGATGTGAACTTCAATAACGAAGTGAACATGGGGGGGAGCTGTGTTTACCTCATAATCATGTTCTAGCTGCTTAACATTTGGTCTCTGGGGTTAGCAACTTAATGTAGTGTAAAGAGAAAATTGAGTAACTTGTTAATTTAAATTGCTTTTCAATTTATAGAAGGGGAAAAAATTTTTCAAAGTGCGAATATAGAATAATACTTCTCATTAATCCTTTTACAGTGTAAAACAAATTTAAGTATTAAGTTGCCAATTAAATTACAAAAGGATTTCCTTCCTTTTTTAATACTTAATTGCAAAATTCACGCAAAATGCCGATTCGTACTACTTTAATATGATAAACTGTTACCATTAGAAAGAAAGAATTAAATTTAATGCATTTATTAGCAGTATTTTATACTTTTCTAAATTCTTACACAAGAGAAGACATAATTATTATTTATCTTACAAACGAGCTAATTGAATGCGCTTTTCTTAAACACCTAAAACTGAAACTATCAATTAAATAATCATTCTAACTAGTCTTATAGAATAGCGAAATTTTTAAGGAATTTTATTTGCGCTTGAGATGATTTAAGAAACACCGTGACAACTTTTCAAATATTGGAGAGATTAAATGAATGTATTTCGTTTTGAAACAAGTCCCATTTATTGAACATTCACTGTATTTTTAACACACATCGAATAGAGATATATCTTTGATAATTTCGTTAATGCGAATTGTTATACCTTGAAATAAATTGTATGAAACGTATCACGTGAGCTTAAAATTTGTTCCCTGAAATAAGTGAGTTTAGTTACTCTAATTAATGAAGTCAGATGTAAAACTCGCCATTAGTAAAATTTTCCAACTTAAACGCTGATTAATTAATGAACAGTTTGAAACGCGGTTAAGATACTGTAGTGAAAATAATCACTTTATTTTCCTAGGTTCAGTTTTTGGGCGCACATTAATAGCTATTTACATGAATAATGCACACATGATTTCGTTTCTCATTCACTTACCTTTAATATAGCTGTTCACTTGTGAAAAATAAAGGTATACTACACTTTTTATCTCATGCAAAATTATATGTAAGTAAAGCAACAGAAAGTAAAAATTTCATTAATAGTGATATTCCTTAGTGTTACATAGTAAAACTTTTCTGGTCATGACTAACATACAACAAAAGGAATCAAATCATGTTAACGAAGAAAGTACGCTTCGATAAAAAATATTACTTATTTCTAAATTAATAGAAAATCAGTGACCTGAAACAACAATTTAAACTAATTTAGGAGCTTAGGTTAGAAGAAAGAAAGTGTGCTTAAAGGGGAGAACTAATTACATAAAGCAAAATAAATAAATAAATCTCTTCAGTTAATAATTATGAAGCGCTCGCTATTTTTCCTTCTTTCAAAGCTACACTTCTTAATTTTAGAAGAATGGAATAAAAATCTTTATCCATTATCATGATAGCATGAATACATATTACGGGCGACATATACAGGAAGCGCTACACAGAAACCACTTTAATGTCTACTAGGTATTAGACATGATATTAAAGAGCTGAAAATAGTCTTAAAGTTAACCTTGATCGCGAAAACCTAAAATTTACGGCAAGGCTCATTATCATAGTACAATGCAATTAAGACAAACTTTTCGGTAGAACAACGAATGCAATGAAAATAACTATATATGCTAAAGATTAGGAAAGAGCTATTTCGCAAATATTTCTTTGAAAGCATATGGGCCTTTTTTCAATATTTTTTTTAAACATTTAAAACTAAAATGCTTTATGATTCACGCACAGCTTAAAACTGCCTTTCTAGTATCCCATTGTTAGCAAACTATGTTACAAAAATTCGTAATTTCAGTCTTGCTTAAAAGAAGCTGATATTATAAATGCAAATCGAAATGTAAAATGACAAGATTCAGTCTAATTAATTAACTGTTGAAAGGCAGAGCCAAAAGAAAGGGAAACGCAAATACACTTGAGTGCAAAACTAAGAAAATGTTTACATTACGTCGAACTTCTGAAAAACTAATAGGCAGATTTTAATAAATTTTGGTATGGATGTACATTTATAACAGAGAAAGAGATGTACACTGCGGGAAAAAAGGGGGGACAGTTATATATCTCCTGTTCCTACCGGGCCAATTGACGAAATTTAACTAGCGTGTTTCATGTCTCGAAAGCGCGACTTAGGATATGTATTAAATTTATATCTATCAGTGTTCATAGGTATTTTGACACAAAAATTAAACTTACTTGATTCCTTCTTTCAGAATTCGAAACCTGGTCTTAATCCAAATATAATTCGCACATGTTCTAGGATTTATTTTTAAAATTTGTATTTTGAAATAATTTTTATAAATTTTTCGAAAACATTTTTATATTATAACCTATAAAGTTTTTAACATCATCTTAAAGTACATGTATTTCTAGGTACACATGCAAAATATTAGAGTTTTTTATTCAAAATTTCCTATGATATACGTGAATTTACAAATTGGCTTATTTTGATATTTGGCATATTCGTTACAAGCGATAATAACGACAAATGTGGTTTGCGTACTTTGTTAGTCCAAAAGGGCAATTTACTCTGAAGAACTATTAATTTCGTTTTGGCATTTTGGTTCACTATGAATGTCGGTTCACTTTACAAATTGTGCCTCCAAATATTAGAGTCCTGTATTATACTTAATTAGATAATGAAGAATCTGCATAAATGTATCTATGTTTCTCGCACTGTAATAAAAGAACGGTACCTAGAGCCATCGAATTTTGAACGACGTAATCCTGCTGCGAATATGGGCATCTGGAAGCCCAAATTTGAAATTCGCAATTTGTTTTATTGTCGATTTCATATTTTGTAAAACTTTAACGAACTTTTGATTAACAAACTCAACGATTTCAAAGCGAGCAATGGCAACAATGTACGGGAAGCATATAAGCATTCTGTACCGCGCCACGCACATAGGGAAAAATCCTTCCTCGTGATTGGATATGATTTCCGATGACATCATTTCATCTACGCTTAGGAACTCTTTGACTTAGCTTGGGCTCGAGGGTACACCTCCGTACCATTTGTTTACATTTTGATAGCAGAACCGAAAAGATTATTACCTGCGTTGTATTTCTGTTTCTATAAGATTATACTTCTTACAACACTGTAGTGTGGTGAATTTAATATAAAAAAATAGTAGTTTCTTTCCCTCTAGCAAAAAGAAGTATTATTTCATCTTGTGTTAACTCCGTAACTGTGTATTAATATTAAGTGCAGAGATTTTTAATAAATGTATTCTTAATTTAAAACCCTTCATATTAAAGGTGTTATGATTATTAATCCATTACTTCATGTTCATTATATATCCATTCTCTAGAGATGCAGTCTCCGAAAGCGTGAGAGAAGTCAGTTTTTCGAAATAGCAAAAATGAAATTGGAACTACCTTAGAAGCTAACATAGTACACAGTAAATTCACAATATTTATAATCAGTCTGAAAAAGTAAAATTTATCTCTGAAGTTAGACTAATATAGATTTGGAACAGAGAAATAGAGATGCGTACTTTAAATTGAATAATATTTCTTTATGAATATCGTCCATTTTTTAATGTGTAACATCTTTTGTATCTTTGCATAAAAGTAACGTTTGTCAGAGAAGGAAGTTTTTATTCTTATACATGTGTATTAAATTGAGCTACAATACTGAATGCACTTTTTTACTTTCATGTAAGGAAAAAAAATATTAAAAATGACTTGGACATTAACATGAAAATAACATAACATTTACTAAGGAAATATTTTCTGCAATGTGAAAGGAACAGAATGCAACAAAATTGCAATACTATACTTACAAGCACACAATGTCTTAACAGTTGAATCGAGATCATCGTGTTTTGGTCTTTGCACTAAATTCACGAACTCAGATATTTGTGTAATCTAAGTGCTGAAGATTGCTTCTGATATTAACAGCATCTTTGAAAGATTATATATTTTTTTTTATTCCATGAAACAGGAAGCTATCTGCAGAACGCTGTAGCTAAATTCTTTCGTTTTAAAGCAATTAAACGATAATTTTCATGCTTCCGTGTTACTCATGCGCGTCATTTATCGAAAACAAATGCGTAAGAATCCTGTCTAAACGTCATTACGCCAAGAGAAAATGATGTCATCGAAAAGTTGTCCAATAACAAGAACGGATTTTTTCCTATGCACGTAGCGCGGTACAGAATGCTTACATGCGTACGGAAAAAATAATTTTGTCTACAGCGCGCGAGACTGTGTATTGGAAATACTAAAGATATGCTCATTTTAAAATTATTTTGAGATATTGCTGTTGAACTGAATTTTATGATTTAAGTGCGAAGAAAGTGATAATTAATAAATAAATGTAACCCACAAAACGTTAAAAAAATGCTCTTTTGGGCGTAAGGTAAAATCTGAAAGCTCTGAGTTTTTTTTTTTTTAAATTATTTGAAAGTAATGAACGTGACCTTTTTTCTCTCGTATATAATAAAAAAGGAAATGAAATTGGATTGCTATAAATTAAGAAGGTCGCCAAGTGAATTATTCTTAGCGCAAACTGAAAAAAAAATGCGCCAATATAAATTTTTAAATTTCTCCGTAAACTTCGCACCAAATATTAAAAAATGTAATATTTAGGCGTAATTGGAGCCGTATAATCGAAATATGGAAAAATATTGGCATGTCATTTAAAAAAAAGTTGGATTTTGTGTCAAAATACCTATATTAAAGCAATGATGTATTTAAATCTAATATAGATCCTAAGTCACGCTTTCGAGACATGAAAAACGCAATTTGAATTTCGTGAATCGGTCCAGTAGAACTGTCTCTCTTTTTTATTTAATTTTTATTATATTTTTTTCTTTGTTATTATATTTTTTATTTTATTTATTTATTTATTTATTTGGGCAGTGTACCTTTCAAAAGTCATTTTATGCAAGCATGATTATCAGTAAAGCTCATAACTCAAGGATATCCAGAATAAAGCTTGTGATATCAAAATGAAAATGAGTCTAATATGGGTAAGGTCCTCTCTCACAACCAGATAGGCCATGCAGGGTGATGGTATATTGGGCAGGAGGCAGTTGAAGAGTCCCTGTTGTAATCGATCCCACTCCTGCAGCAAAAGTCAATTTTCAATTCCGGGATAATTCTCAGAGGGGAATGACGAGATACGTAAAATTGCCCTCCCAAGAGCATCCCAGACATGGTTTGTGAGATTAAGGTTAGGAGATCTGGCTGGCCAATCCATGCGGCGAATATCCTCAATTTCCAGGTAATCGTCGAACAGCTGAACCCCATGTGGACTAGAGCTGTTGGAGCCCAGGACCAATTGTGTCTCTGAAACGTCCAACACAGGACTCTAAGATCTCCTTTCCTGTCTATGGCTCACATCAGCCAGGAAGTCTTTGTCAAACACCAGCGGTGTGCGGCCGTCCAAAATAATGCCAGCCCAAACCGTTACACCTAAACCACCGCTATGATCCTTTTCACTGATGAGAGGTGGTATAGTGTTTCAAGCTCACTCCAGACGCTGGTACACCGAGAATCAGCGTCCAGGCTGAATCTCAACTCACATGTAAAAAGCAAACTGCTTCACTGAAGTCTAGTTCAAGAAGGGGCATGTTGTCTGCACCATGCTAAGCGATCTTCTTGTGGACTGCAGAGAGCGAGAAGCAAACAGCGGGTCATATGGCATACAACCCTATCTCATGACGCCTTCGGGCAACTTTAGGCCTTGAGATTTGGGTTCCAGTAGCGGCATCAGCCCACGTAAGAGGTGCGAAGCTGTAGCAGCCCTGTGTCGCCGCGCTGAATGTGCCAAATAACGATCGTCATTCGTCGTTGTGGATTTGTTCGACTTTATCCAGTTCACCTCGATGTGAATCTCGTGTCCTGAAACAGTTTCTATAAATTCCAGAGGCCAGTGGGCGTTATATTGTGCTTTGTAGTCAGCTGCGATTGTGATTGGCCTGCCATTAATCTATCGACAATTCTCCATCTCATTTCGTCATCCATACGTTCGTGGCTATTCATTTTACCTGACACCATATAAAATTTACCCAAGTCTTGCGAGAAACACGACGAATGTCGTGCAGGAGTACAAGCTCACAATTAATCGAAAACACCTAATGCACTTATATGCTCTACACAAGTACAGCTTGGCAGACACGCACGTGTACGCTTAGGTATTCGACTCTAAATATTTGAATAATTCTTCGGCGGCATAATTGGTACCTTTGATTCAATACTTATAAGGTATTTTCTCTCTCCTTTCAGCATGCCTTCGTGGTGTAACGGTTAGCACACTCGGCGCGTATTCGAGAGGTCCGCGGCTCGAGTCCCGGTGACGGCATTATTCATTTTTTTATTTTTCCTGCTTCAAAATAGCCAGCCTAATGTCCCTAGATACGTTCCATAAAAACAAACAAAATTACAAATTTTCTTCATTTTGCACACAAGTGTGCATTGAGAATGACAAAAATTTGCAGCAAAAGGGAGTGAAGGAAAATACACTCTTTGAATACCTATAAACCCAGAAATGTTGCGAGTGCAAAAAAATCCTCTTTAAAGATTTACATCCATTTCGTATTATCAATTAAATAACAATAATAATTACAATAAAACTCTATACATAATTGTATAAGATTATGAATGTTGATATAAAGAGAAAGTTACAACGTATTTTTTAATAAATAGTGAAGCTGAAAACCTGAAAGTTTAAACTGAAGTACATAAAACCTGAATTCGGTTTTCAATGCAGTAATGAAATTCCAAACTCAAGGGCAAATATTACAAAATTTTAGTTTGAAATGAGCTTATTTTCAGTGTTCGATAGATTAGAAGCCACAGAGAATACAATGTTTCTTTTGAAGCGTAAATATTATACATTGCTTACTGCTTCACCTTTAATTTGACTTTGTTGATATTCCAATGTTAGGATTATAATGTTAGCTTTGCTTACATGCGCACAATATAAAACATATCTCCCTCTATATATATATTATGAAAATTATTCTGAACCGTCAATGAAAAAATATGGTTGAGTAATATCATTAAGTAATGGCAAGACTATTTACCTTACAATTCCCAGTAATGTTTTTTTTCTTGTTTGCGCCATTATGAGATTTTCGCATATATATATATATCTATATACGCAGCAAAACTATTTTCTTCTTTTTAAAGTAGCAAATGGGAATTGCTAAGCCGCTGTTAAAAAAACACACTGGTTTTTTCTCATTTCAGGGCTGCAAAATGTGAGGAACGAAATAATTCTCCTTTGTAAGCCTTTCAAGTAATATTTAAATTTCAGTTGTGAAGTCTCATTATTCTTTCTATCCTCAATTCTCTAGGCTTTAAAAAGAAACGACACTTTTTCGTGATACTCCATTCCGAAATGCACAGAGTGAAAAAAAATCATAATGCAAACTGGTCTAATATTCATAATTAAATAAGCTCCTTGCTGTGGAATTTTACACCGCAGAAAAGAAAAGCGTCATCTACACCGTCAGCGTGACAATAGCTCGTTAAATCTCGAAATAAATTTTATTTGGTGGGGATTTTCACACCCTATATTTATAATTAGTGTCCTGTTTTTACCCGGAATACGCCGAAATGAATGAGCTTATCGCCCTAGAAATGTTAGAAATACATTCTTTCCTTTTTTCAAAACTTTGCTTCAGTTTCTGGATGTAACTAAATAATTTTTCTTTAACTTAGCAATAATCTGAGAGGCTTGTTGAAATGAGGATTCATTTTTTCTGGCATTTCGAACCAGGAATTCTTCATCTTTAAATACATTATGCAAATGAATACTTTCATTACATAATAGAGATAGGCAATTTCATTTATAGCACTATTATTGAAAAGGCCGGCCATTATTAGCACGCTTTTAAAATAATAAATTAAAATGCTGATAAAGTGATTTTGCTCTCCAAGTTTTCTGACTTAAGTTTACTTTGATATACTATCATTTGCTGAAACATTTTCGCATAAATAAATGATTTCAATGCTTTGAGCTTTTTCGACGGTTTCACCTCAGACCGTCATGCAAATAAAAACTATATCAAAAGAGCAAACAGCTGGGATTTTTAAACAAAAATAAAGTTGTTACGATAAGCAACTGAAGCAAATTTTCTGAATTTACGATTAACAGTCTGGTCTGAAGATATTTAGCTACACCGTCCATTTGCCTCCAAGAATTAATGTCATAAAAACTTCCCTAAACAAAATTCGTTTTCTTTATAATCCTTCGAAGATAATTTGTAAATAATACTTGTATTCAAATTCAGAAATGGCGATATCGCTAGCTTCTTGTAACTGAGTTAATTAATTACAAATCTCAATTTAAATAGCCAGTCATTGTAAAGCTGACTGCTCTAAAGCGTGTCATTTCAGAAACATATGTCACATCGTAGGACAGAAAACTACCATAGCAATCATTCAAAAGGTAATACAGTTAAAAATGAATAATTAAAATAGACGTTAAACTGAACTGTGTCCACAGATTATGAGATTTCAAGGTTTAACAAGATCCGCCAATTGGCATAAAACTGCAGTGCTCAGATTTCAAGGTTTAATAAGAGTTATCAATTGGCATAAAATTGCAATGCTCTTTCGTTTTCTTTTCAAAATAGTGATGTATCATTATGGCTGTTTGATTCAGAGAGTTTTAATTTTAAAATTCATATAGCCTTACAAACTCATTTCTTTTTCACGGCTTATTAATTTAGTATACAGAGATTAAAAATACTTTGTTACGTATTATTAATTTTTGTCTTTTTTCCCATTTCATACATTTTTTTAATTAAGCAAACAAAAGTTCCACGAAGTATTCCACGAGGCATACGTTTTGTACACTGAATTAATTATTCGTTATTTTACAAGAATATAATAGGTGTTTTCTGATTTACTAACAATATATTAAACTCTCAGATTTACTAACAATATATTAAACACAATTCTGCATCTAGACATTATCTACGATTGAAACAATTATTTGATTGCTGTAATACGCCCTCTGCTTTGTCCTCCATAGCCTTCATATGTGTCGTTTAGTTTTGGGGATCAAGTAATTTCCAAAAATGTCATTTCTTGAGCTTATGCTTGATTGCAGTTGCGCTTACGAATGAAAAAGATCCTTAATAGAATCGCTAAGCGAAACGTTCATTTTCATTGCTTTGAAAACAAATGATACTTTAAGGCCTAGAAATTTATTGGCAATATTAAGTTTATTTTATGTTCAGACAATCTTAAATTATGTTTAGCTTCTAAATATTTCAACTCATAGTCGGCTAGATTTGTAAAAATGCATCAGTACAATTCTTCATTCGTACGTTTTGGAATATGTATTACACTTGACTCATTTAATTTTAGTTAGCTTAAGCATTAAAAATTTGGCACAATTTATAGATTTTCTGCGATGATATATCGAAAACTGGATGAACATCATGATTGTAAGAACGAAATTCGGATATTTAAAGCAAATAAAAACAAATCTCTATCATTCTGTTTAGAAAGACTACGTATATTTATATTTATGAATCCGAAAATGGAAAATAAGTAGCAAAAAAACGTTAAGCAGTATTCTAGCAGAAGGCAAACAAAAATGAATAACAAAACAATAAAGCAAAACATTTCGTGCAAAAATTTGGAGAAGTCAGTATAACAAAAAGCTATATAACCAGAACTAATATCTAAAGGGGAAAAGACATAGTAGCTCCATTCAAATAAAATATACTTGCCTTCTTGTATAGGTCCTGTTACGCACAATTCCACCAAAAATTGCCTGGCTCCTGCAACGACATGATTGAATACCTTCCTTTGAGTTGGAGTGAAACATTGCTTCATATGCTCGTCAACACAGGACACACTGTCCTTTAGGGTGCTAAATAAAAAACGTTAATGATTGTTTAACCAGCTATTAATTTTACAAATTAATAATCAAAGTTAATTTCATAATTGAGATTTTTGTTTTCCGATTTAATCCCACTTCATTTTCAATTGAAATGCAATATTTAAGGAGTAAATTATTGAAGATTTTCATTACTGTTTTATCGCAATATTCCAGTCATTAAAAATAGCAATAGAAATATCCCGTAAATTTTTAGCCTATCGTAATTAATCGAAATTTGTAAATAATAGACTTTAAGAATCACAATTTATTTTGCTTTAGGTATGATTCAAGCTCTTGATTTATGAATTCTTGCAAGATTTATAAATAAATATTAAAATAAAAAGTAAACAAGTAGTCCATGCTTCTGTATGTTCCGTATTCATTTGTTTTAAGTCCAACAGGAACTTATACTGTGTTGATTTGTTTTCAAAACCTATCATTTCAGCGTATAACATGAAATGTATTTGCTTGCGATTTCCTTTACGATTGTAAATTATTTTTTCAATTTATCGTCATAATTAATTATTTGAATTGGTGCTTGTATGTTTAGATGATTAAAAAGAACCAGTAATATTAAATGCTAAAGATCATGCATAAATAGTACATAGCAGTTTTTAATTCTTTCCCCCAGACATTATAGGATTCATGTAAAAGTGATGTAGTTTTGTTTATTAAGCACTATTAATTTAACTACTGTATAAGATTGTTCGAATTTAGGGAGGATGAGGAATTTAGGGTGAATTTAGGGTGGTGAGATTTACCCTTCTGGACAAAAGAATACCAAAGAACATCATTTTACGATTGGACGCACCAATTTTACAGATAAACTGAGAATTTTCATAAATCACCAAAGTGTCTTTCTCCCATTTCGCTTCCCAGATTTTAAACAGAAAAATTATTTTCAATAACAAAGTAAATTTCTCTTTTTATTAGGTGTCTTAGATAACTTGATTTTGACTGTGTCATGACTGTTTTGCAAAAGGGCTTATTTACCCTTTCTGTGAAGATATGTAAACCTACAGTGCCTCTAAATTGCATCATCAAAAACTACTATTGACATTTTTACCATTCTGGCTACTGTCATGAAAAGTTTCCGCATTTACTTCTAACAAGTAAATTTTAATGACATATTTATATGATAAGGATGCTTTCTGAAATGCAGCTTTCACTAAACTTGTAGGGAATGAGAGAAATTGTAAATAGATTAAGCTCTCTGAAGCTCAAAAAAGAACAGAAAACTCAAACTAAATTTTGTCATAAATGTGGAGATCGTAATTCTTTATTCCGGAAAGTACCCTCTAGACAGATTGCTTTCTAACCGTACTAAACGTCATCTGAATCTTGAGTAAACGACCGTGAGACCCAAAATTAGCTAATGTCTTATCTATGCACAGGGAAACAAATTAGATCCTGCATTTGGTTTTGCTTTTCTTCTTTCATCAAGCATGCATTATTCACGGATTAAGTTTTTGAAGTTTTTTTTCCTTCTAGTCATCAAACTTGCCTTTCTCCCCATTTTAGGATTTTTTTTAAAGATCTTGCAATGTAAAGAATTCCAAATAATGTGCGACATTTTGTCTCACGAAACTGAAGAAATTTTCTATTGAAGCATATGCAGATTCCTTTTTCCTTTATTCCTTCAGATTTTACCATCTGCTACTTGAAAATGGAAAATATAGATAACTATTTAAACGGAATTATAAGGAATAGACAAGTACTTTGATTACAGCCCAAGTCTATAGTCATTTTTAATGACAAAGTTTTAAGTTTATGATTTATTTTTCTTTTTTAAATGACCTAAGGTTTGCTACTTTATTATACTTACAGTTTTTAATCTTATAACAAAACGTTTGAGAAATATTTATAAAATTTATGTTTTTTAGATTTCATTATAAATGTATGGCTTGGAGTTCGATCCTGTTTCAGTTTTAAAAGAAATCTTCCAGAAATGCTTAAAATCTGCAATTTAAATGATTAATAGTTTACTAGTGTGCACCTTCTGTGAGCGTTTTAGAGTAATCTTCTCTTACATGGTACTGAGATCTTTCACACAGGATGAAACATTTAAAGATCACTGTGTCAGTGTTTTCTTTTCTAAAGAAATAAATCTTTTTATTACAGGAAAAGCTTAAATGAAATTTTAAGGTAATAAAATTTAAAGTATCATAGGTGACATTTTAAAAGTCTAAGACAGAAAAGAATAAGTTAATTCACAGCTGTTGATTTTTCTAAATATTATATTTTGGTATTGTTTTCATTTGTTCATTATCCAAATGATATACTATCAGACTGCAAAACCATTGTCGAATGTTATATTGTTTATAAAATATCACATGAAAAGTAATTTTAAACGTTATAATAAAAAAGTGTATTGTTAAATTTCTCAGTGTGAGAATCGAAGAATGAGTATCTTCATAAATCATTACCTGTTTGCGGCAATTTTACTATACAGTTGGTAGAATAGCATATTAATACCATGCGTGCACTTAAGCATATGTGGTACAAATAAAGACTCATTTATTTGCAGAGATATTTTCTTTATTTTAATTCATTTGCTATAATAAAGAATGACACTCCTTATACTATTCTAATTCATAATAGCAAAAATAAAAATGTTGTTAAAAAACTTTAGTAGTGTGCTCTAATTTTATAATAAGCCAATATGTGTATAGAGTGATTTACGTTCAAAGATATATGCACATAGAGTTATAAATCTAGATCTTATGCTACTTTCTTCTTATGCCACATATTCTTGATGCAGATAACTTGTAATTAGTATAAAACGTCTTCGCATTTTCATTTTAACTTAAGATACACAGATCTGTATTATTCAAGTGATGTCTAGAAATGCGTTCAAAGTATTCTTGAATAATCAATGGTTTTTAAATTAGTTTTTAGAATATGAATTTAGTAATTTAATAAAATACTCTATCCTTACGCAACATATTTATGATTATGAAATTAGTAATTTAATAAAATACTCTTCTCTCCTTATACCTCATATTCTTGATGTAGATAACTTGTAATTAGCATAAAACGGCTTTGCATTTTCATTTAATCTTAAGATACACAGATCTTTATTATTCAAGTGATCTCTAGAAATGCGCTCAAAGTATGCTTGAATAATCGCTGGTTTTTAAATTAAGAATTTAGTAATTTAATAAAACAACTAATTGTGAATTAATTCTGTAATTTAAAGTAGCAAAGAGAGATGAGTCTTAATAAACACGAAATTCTTAATAAGAATTTATAGCATTAGTTTTTCAATTAGTATATTTATTATTGATATCAATGATTTTGTCTATATCATTTATGTCCTTTATTTTAGAAACATGATATTAGATTACCCTTTATTCACAAGAACAATTCAAAGTTTTGTAAATTCGCGTTCCTTTCTCATTCAGTTATCGTTCAGATTACTGTTCAGTATTAAAAGTTTGTTCAAAGGTTTAGGAAGAATATGTATATGCATGTATATGTTTTAAAATTTGAACGGCAAGTACCCAAATGAATAAATGACTTTGTTTATCAGGATATCACTCAGGAATTATAATTTATATGTTATCTATCAACATTATTAAGCAGCTATACAATATAGATACTCGAACATAATTTTAAGGTAATTTTTATTTTTTATGATAAAAAAACATTTTTCCTCCTTAGCAGTACCAAAGTATCATAAGATTTGACTGAAGTTCACAGTTTCTAATGACTAAAGCTTTTATCGCCAGTGCTATCTTTCTCTCAGAAAATACTCTTGAAACATAAATTTTTACTTTCTCTTTCTATTTACATCTCAGTTAAAAATCAGAATGAAAAGGTCCCTCAATTTGTAAAATTTATAACATTTACATATTTTTATAATAGCACACGTAAGTTAATACATCTAATCCTCAGCTTTCTACAGGGTAATGAAATAATCGAGAATTGTTGAATTAATATTGCTTGTGTTAATTTGATGCTGATATTTCTTGCACTTCCCATACCCAAAGCGCATAATAATGTTCTGACATTATTTAATATGTCCATTAAAACATCGCAAGATAAAACTTGGCGAATCACCATTAAGTAATTGGGAAAAAAAGATATAAACTAGAACTTTCCAAACCATTTTATTACAATGAAGTTCTACGAATACGAAATGAATTACCTGAATGTATTTACTTTGTGTCAGAGAAACGTAATTTTTAATCCTGGAGTTGTTTTCTTTTTAAATATCATTAATACGTTCAACTTTTGTTTATTTCATCATAAAGCCAGAAAAGCACCGTGTAATACGGCAAATAACAATTTCTGAAGGAAAGAAAAAGAAAACATATTCATGAGAAAATATAAAAAATATGGCATCCCCAAAAAAAGCTTTAATTAATTTCGCTTAATTCAAATTAAAATTTCAAAGCATAGTGACTACGGAATCTATTAACATATACAAAAATTTTAATTCGTTGAACTATCCGATTTTCTTGACCTGATTTAACTTTCTTCACCTCTTTTCTCTCCTCACGTTTCCCAATGATGTCGCTTTTGTCGCATCTGTTTTCAATTTTCATTTGCAGTCTAATTAATTCTTCATTATATATCCTTAAGAAATGGTAAGTTATGAGTGATTTGATGATATGTGCTATTATGAATTTATATTTAGATTGGTATTCCGTAACTTAAAGTAGCAAAGAGAAATGAGTTTTAATAAGCACACAATTCTTAATATACACGAGATCGAATTCATATATATATACATTCTTTTCTAACTGCAGGTATTATAATAAGATCGATTTCGATATTCTTCTGATGTTAAAACTTTTTTCCAGAATCAGACTGTAAATAAATCTCAATTTGTGGCTCCGTTTAGGAAACTAATTTTAATTGAAAATTAATTTCAAATTATTAAAAAATTTATGCAGTTACATATAAAAATTATCATCTCATTGGAAACCTTCATGGAAATCAAAGGGTCTGAGATATTAAATTTTTAAATGTTCGAGCAAAATTTTGTTATTTTAACTGCAATAACATTCTCTTTAAAATTTCATTAGCACTTTTCTTACAATTCGTTTAATTAAAAAAAATTGCAGTCAACTTTGTTTAATGTTAAGGTTTCTTCCGACTGAGCTACAAACCAATAAATTATTCAAAAAATAATGAGTACAAATGGTACATACTTCCCCTCACAACATTTGTTTTTACTAGCTTACTATAATGTAGTATTTCTAAAATTTATAGATTGCTAATAAAATATTACCTCATTTTCCTTATGATTTCCTCAAAATTCTTGCTTTACGAATCAAATATTATCTGTCAAATCCATTAGGTTCTTGACACTATACGTGAGAAGTATTGTCCTGGGAATGGTATTTAATCAGATAAAGAAACTTAATTAAGACATTCCAAGAACAAAATTTAACATTCCGATGAATATGGCCTTCCGTATAAAAAATGATATTGAATGAATCTCCTCAACGCCATCAGTTCATTACTTCTTTTACTCGCGGACATAGGTTGAATACGATTTTGTGATGCAATTCCTTATTTTCTCTGTCGGACAACTATCAGCGCTAGATTACAGGCGACTTGGCGGCATTCCAGATCCTGGTTTCCCTGCATAGATTACATCAAGCCCCCTTATCTTTTTCCCGGAAAGACGCCGTCACATACCTCCTTCTCTTTCTTTGCTCAATGCACACTCAATCTTGCCATCTCGATGTATTGATCATTCGCTTTGAGTCATAAGACTAGTCACCACCTGCTAGTGATCTCTTTGCTCTTCTGTAATTGGATTCATGCACTGATTTCATTTTGACTCTGGTATCTTGCCAGAAGGAAAAAATGTTTACGGCATTGTTGATACATCTCTGCTCACTGCTAGCCTCTTTTCTTTATCTCCTCTTCAAGTGTATTAAAGGCAGAAACTCATATCAGACACCTCTAGACTAGAACGCAATCAGTGCTTGTTATCGTGATAAAGAAGAATAAGATCTCCTCTTTGATTCCGCTGAATCTTGTTAAGTTAGGGAAATATCATCTGCGTACAGCAAACAAAATATTCGCTAAGTGAAAATAGAGCTTAGTACAAGAACTACTAATTCATCAGAACGAAAGCTTTAGATGTGGGAAACTATTCTGGAAGTTCTAGGGCTCATGTGTAAACTAAGTGTTATACAACTTTGAAAGTGAGGTGATTTTAAGATGAATTTACTAGTTGCATGTAAACGTAGTTAACTGTCATGATTGTTTCTTTGGATACACCATGCTCATAAATCTGTAGGTTTTTAATCCGGAAACATACGGCAAAATTTCGTTTTATATTTGCTGTACCTCAAATTTGTACTGAAACATGATAATTCATTTATATTTCTTAGAAGAAATTTGGCAACAATAGTATAATAAGTCATTAAATGTTTTTCTTCTTTCGTGAAAAAAAATGATCAGCTATCGTTGATCTAAAAAAAAAGTAATATAGTCTATTAATAAAAATTCCAAAATATGCGTAAATCATTTTAGATTAGGGAATTAAAATTAGTGTTAATGTCATTGTCTGAAGAATGTTCATGAAGTAATTTAAAATTAAAAAGATATGTAAGACTTATGTTACGGTGTTATAGTTTTATCATTAAATCAGGTACATAAATTCTTGAAATAATTTAAGGCGTTGTATTTTACCCCCATATAGGTTCAAGTTTCTCCTTATTATCAACTTTTTTATATGATTGCTTATCATCTTCATTTCACTATGTGCAACAGAAAGATCAATACTATAAGATAAAGATGACTATCAAACTTCACTGCTACCTGATTTTAATACTTTATTTGAGCTGGAAAGATCTATCACAGTGAATTTCAATGAAAACAAACTAATAAATAAGCTTGTTAACATAAATCCCAAAATATATCCAAGTCACTTTGGATTGGATAGTCAAGAAATATTCTAAATGCTATAATTTGATGAGTACTGATAAAACAATCTGACGTTTTATTGGATAATATTCAGTAAAACTACACTGTATACCAGACGTTTCGTATAATTTTCCTGGTTACTTCTGAAACATAAAAGTATAAATCTGAAACTCCATAACAATCAAATTCTAATTGTTACGGAAACACATTTAAATATTTTCAATATCTTATCCTGTCATTTTAGGTGTAAATAAGTTAAAATTTATGCCATTTATATATGTTTTAATTAAATGAAAATACAGTTCTATATAAAATATTATTGCCTGCAATATAGAAGCTCCTGGATCTTTTAGCAGGATATCGCTGTAGTATGTACACTAGCAATGTCGTTGAACAACTGTACTTGGTATTGCTTTCCTATGAGTTCTGAAGCAACCCATTGGAGTATTTTGATATAGTGCTGCACAAGTCATCGTCCTTTCGGTAACAAAATATCTTTAGTACTGCAAAAACATATCAACATGATCTTCAACGCCTAAAGATCTTTCTTTGGGGAAGGCAAGTTCTTGTTCATCGTAGCTGAGCGGTTATCTTGCGAGAACAGTTAGATTTTAACACCCACGTTTCATTCACAATAACTGACAGATTTATTCACAGTGAAATTTTCTGACAGCATTTTGCAAAATATTTATCAAAACGTTTTGCTTAATTTGCTGGTTTTCTTCTCGTTTTCGCTGTTTCAAGGACATGCTACAATATTACAGCTGTCTTTAATGTATTGAATTGTAAGAAAATTTCTGTGTTCAGACCTTCATAAACTGATAATATTTTTAATGCTTCAGTGGTTGTAATATTTTTATTTGTACTATTTTCCAGCTGAATATATTTTTAAATTTTATTATTAACTCACTGAAGAGTATTTGATTTGAATTTAACTCTTAAGTTCTAGATAAAATAATTTTTCAAATAACACGACAGTAAAAAACTCTTTACGAAGTCACTTACAATTAACTCTCTAAATAAGTCCTAACACTTTAGATGAAAATTTGATTCATGATTTGTGATACAGTTTATCTTTGTTGCTTGTCATTTTAAGTTGTAAAAATTACATTTAAAAAGAAAAACTAGTATATGGCGTCTCGTTTTCTTTGATAGGATAAACTAACGAGACCTAGAAAACTGTGTGAGAAATTATGCTCAAGTCTTAATGTGAGAATGCAAGTTTCTCACACTACGAAGTTTATCGTCACTGATCCAATCGTAAGTTGAATCCGCGGAGCTACACGTGGATATAAATTCTCGCGGAACTGGTTTTTTCCCACAGACCTACAGAGGACGTGCGGGACCTTTGCAGTGCTATCGCTGCCAAGGGTTCCACTACTCACAGACAAACTGCCACCATGAGCCCCGCTATGTAAAGTGTGGACAAGCTCATGAATCCTTTAAATGCACGAAAGATAAAAATGTACCGCCGACATGTTCAAACTGTGGGAAAGATGGACACACAACAAACTTTCGTGGGTGTGAAAAGTTTCCAAGACAGAAAATTGCCTCAACTGCACAGCAGCAAAAATCATATCCCGACAGAATTGTCATCAACAAATCGTATGCGCAGGCCCTATTCACAGGATTAGCCTCTGAGTCTGTCAATGAGGTGAAAAATATGATCAGTGAACTTCAAAATTTCTTTCTACTTGTTAAGGAATCTGGAATTCCCCCGTTCTCAAGTATTTAAATCCCGAAAACGAAAAACCACCTCGAGACTCCACTGCAATAACGACTGTACAAGGATAATATTTTAAAATCGTGCTCTCCCATACGTTTCTGTGTTTGGAACGCCAATGGGCTCCTTAATAAAATTCATGAGCTACAAAATTTTATTCAAGAGCATGAAATTCACATGGCAGTTGTGACGGAAACCCATGCTCAGTTATGCCATAAATTATGCAACCTCAACTATCGTCAATTTAGATGTGATCGTACCAACCATAGAGGAGGAGGTGTTAGTATCTATGCCATAAGAACTTTTAATTCCTGTCTCGTAAAGAAAAACACGGACTTTAGCAGAGAAACAGTTACTGTGACTGTCTCGCTTCTAGAATTTGGAAGTATCAACTTCACAGCTGCCTACAGCCCGCTGCAAAACAAAATCAGTGATGATTTTCTCAATGCTCTACTACCATCTGATATCTCCACAATAGTCGCTGGTGACATAAACTCAAAACACGTTGCATGGAACTGTCGACGTAACAATGCCAACGGAAAAATCCTCTACGATTACGTTCTCAACTACCCTGTTGTCTTACATTTGCCTGATGAGTATACGTACAAGCCGGAAAATTTGGGAAGATTAGATATCCTAGACTTAATTCTCTTAACCACTACTACCCCTATAGCTCTAGAAGTGAAACACGAGAAGTCGTCTAATCATCTCCCAATTATTGCAGTACTGAGAATTCCTAAACCTGACAAAAACAGCTTCATAAAGCGTATGGACTGGCTTCTCTTCCAAAATCTGATGAGCGACAGAATTATTAATTTCGCCAATCTACGCACCCCATCTGGAATTGATTCTGCTGTAAATATACTCACGAACTATATCCAAAACTCCATGTCGGAAGCCAGCTCAGACATTATCAATAATGAAAATACGTACAGATTACCCAAAAGCATACGTGAAAACATGGAACACAGAAATCGACTATGAAAAATATTTCATCTCTCACTCAAGATGGAAAGATGGATGATTTTTACTCTCATATTTTTTATTAACTAATAAATATTTGTTGAAAATGTAAAATGGAAACTTAAGCATAGAAAATTAATGCAACTTATAGCACTTTATAGCATTTTAAACTGACATAGTTAATTAACAAATGTCAGTAATAAATTATTTTTTATAAAGTTTTTACTAGTAGTTTTTCATGAAAAGTATAATCTAAAAAAGAATAAAAATGGGAAGATAAGTAACTGCATAACTTTTTCCATAATAAAATGCTGAGTTAATTATGAGATTATTTTCTTCACGTTTGTTAACCTGATACTCCTATAGTAAAAATTATTTCTTGTTTTGTTTAAATTCCTTGTTTCGTTTTTAAAAAATTATTAGTTAATAAAAATATGAAAGTAAAAATTATCTTTCTTTCCCTCTTGCACTCACAAATCAGTATGAGAATATCCATTTGCAATTATTAAAGCCATGAAAAACGTATGTGTGCGATGTTTTTGTCATACGATGATCTTTAGGTACTTTATTTTTTACCACGATATTTTCGACGACGATGTTTTTCAAATGCGAAGTTTTTAAACCGCTTTATTTTCAACGACGATATTTTGTACCACGGTGTTTTAGAACTGCGATGTTTTCTCTTTGCTTATTTTCTCCCACGATGTTTTGTACCACGACGTTTTCGCCTTGCCTTGTTTTCTCCGCGACGTTTTCGTCCGCGATGGTTTCGGCTGTAACCCTTTGCGACACACCTTGAATCCCAGTTCCAGCTAAATGATTGACCGTCAGACTAAGAGTTTGAAATTAGCACACTCCTCCGAGCTCGTGATTGGCTAAATGTATCCCACGTGAACAATCTTATCAAGCTTACCAACCCTGTCGAAATTAAGGACATAATTAAGAGTCAAGAAAGCACTAGGAATTGATGGAATTTCTAATCAAGCAATCAAGCATCCAAATTACATAATTTGTAAGATAACCTGTATCATCAATCCCTGCCGCCTGACGAACTGCTAATTTCCTAAGCAATGGAAGGCAGCAAAAATTATCATGATTACAAAAACGGGAAAAGACCATTCAAAAATTGATGGATACAGGCCCATCAGCTTGCTGCCTGGATTAGCCAAGATTTATGAAAGAATTATTCTCAGCAGAATGCGACATCATCTTAATCGACTCCCACCGGAGCAGTTTGGATTCCGAGAATGCCTCTCAAAAACTAAGCAACTCACTAGACTTACTGAATTTGCAGGTGCTGCATTACACTTGAAATAAAATGTCGCTATTCTCATGCTGGACGTGACGGAAGCTTTCGACCACGTCTGGCATGAAGGACTGATTGCAAAGCTGATTGACTTTGATTTCAAACGTAAAATTATCCTGCTGATACACTCATTTATTATCAACAGGACATTCGAAGTATTTGTAGGTGATGCACTTGCCACCGCCAGGAAAATATGTAGCGGAGTCCCTCAAGGTTTGGTTGTAGGCCGATACTTTATCACTTTTACGTTGCAGATTTCCCCAAAGTACAATTAAATCACAGCTCATTCCTCGCCTGCTATGCCGATGATACAGCTTTGGCAGTAACATCGGCAAATATCAATCACGCTATCCTGAAGCTTCAACGCAACCCTTCTTACATAGAAGAATAGTGCAAGAAATGGAAAACCCGCATCAACGCACAAAAGTCACAGCTTGTACTTATTAGAAGAAAGAAAAGACGACTTACTGTCAAGAAAAGTCTGATATTATTCGGCTAACTGGTCCCCATCCTTTTCCAGGTACTTTGGCACCTTGGCATCATGCTAAACTTCCAGGTACCTTGGCATCATACTAAATGATCGTTTAACCTGGACAAATCACGTTCAGCATGTTGAAGAAAAGGCCATAAAAGTCATGAAATGCCTATATCCTATCATAGGCAAATTCTCCAAGCTAAACTTAGCTAGACAGCGACTTCTCTACATCTCTATAATAAGGCCAATCATGACTTATGCGTCCCCTGCCTGGACGGCTGTAACACCGGCTGATATTAAAAAATTACAGGTGGTTCAGAGCAAATTTTTAAGAATATGCACTAACGCTCGTTACTTTGTATGAAATGATGTTCTTCATAGAGATCTAAAAATTGAACGCCTAGCAAGATTTCTCAGGAATGCTGTTCGAAAGCTCTTTCATAGTGCGCAACGATGTGAGCATATGAATTCATTCGGACTCTTTGGCTATGAATTGCTTACGAAGATAAATTCTTACGTCATTCTTACGTTCTACTTAGTGAAAGTCAGGACTTTGTGATGATCATCCACGTGACCAGGGACATATTTTCTAATTCGCTTCACATGCACATTTCGGAATTTAGACTCCTGTAAATATGTATATGGTTATTCTGATATATGTTTTTGCATCTTATCTCATCATTATTTTGTATTTTTTCATCTTGTATTTTGTACATAATCATTGATTTTCAGTGTCACGAACATAATATCTCTCAACTAACCAGATGCTCTTTCTTTGTATCACACGACAACTGGTCACACCCTTTTCCATCTCCAATGTTGTACTCCGGGTCACAGCTCCAGTATTCATTTCACCTGCAGCGCCTATGGCAAGTAAATAGCTGGAAAAAACATGCGAAATGCATGTTAAGGTGCGTCCACACGACTACGCTAGAAACGTAAATGAGACAACCAAACGCACGTCGCCGGCGAAAAGTCGTTCAAACGAGGACGCGAGCGAAGTCTGCGTTTAGCCAATAGAATTATTGAAAAGAAAAATCATGTGACTCTCGTAGAAGGCCGCAAGTTTAAAGCGTTTCATCATCTGTTTCGTAGTTTGGTCAGAAGAATATCACACTCGATTCGTTTTATAGTGAATAATTTTGTTTATTAATTAATTATGTATAATGTATATAATGTATATTACTTAGTTTTACAGTATATAATATTTTCAACTGTACGTTTACGTAATATGTTGAATTGTTATATGTTAAATTGTTGTATGGCTTTAGTGTTTTATTTCTGTATGCATAGTCTTCAATTTAATGAGGATTGACACAAGTACGCTCAATGATGCGTCCTATTAATTACCGTCTTGACTCTGTATTGTTTAATACGCACCGAACTTTTTTGTATTATGTATCATTCTGTCTCATCGTTTTATCTGTATTATATTTCATCCCATATTAAGCAGAATTCTGTAATATGAAGTGGTATTAGTTTTTATTATAATTTGCATTCATACTTAATATGTATACATATGTATGCATTAGTTTTCTTATTTTCTGATGCACTATTTTCTATTTAATGCTCATTAACACAAATATGCCATATGATGATCACTTTCAGCATTACGTTATCCTATTTATTCTGTATACTATTTCCGTATCATGAAACACTCTGTCTTATGTCATTTTCTGTTTTATATCATTCCGTATTATGCAACTTCTGCATTATGTACAATTTGTACGTATATCGAATATGTATCTTGTGTATATGACTTAGTTATATAATTTTTGTTTGTACAGTTTTAATTTAATGAGTATCGACACATTTGCATACACAGCTTCAACTTAATGAACATTGATATTGTATGTACGGTAATGCTGAGTTCTTACATAATTCAGTACTATGTAACTTCCACAGAACTTTTCTGTATTACGGCACATTCTGCCTTTCTTTTTCTGTAATATATAACATTTCGTAATATGTAACATTCAGTCTTATGCACCCGCACTAGTTCATAATATTGCAATTTGTATGCACACTAGTGTATAGTTTTATATGTCTTTAGTTTTATTACATCAACACTTAACATTATTATTATTATTGTTATTATTATTATTATTTTACACTCTGTTTTAGAATTACTATACCTTCTGCACCTATGCGGTTTCGACCACAAAATTGTTGTAAAAGAGGCTTTGTTACGGTTGTAACTCTGCTTATTAGTCTACTGTACAGGAGAACGTGTTTGCATCATCATTGTTGTACACAAATTATGTCTATCAGGTTGAAAACTATTATAGTTATCTTTTGTAACGCATATTTAAATAATGACACCTGCTACATTATTCATTGTATATTATTGTGCATATGTATATAATTTTATTGTTCGTCTTATTGTATATGATTCTAGCTTTCATGTAATCAAGTGCCATGCACCTCATCACTGTCGTTAAGATCTGTACAGCCCATATAGCCTGTATTTCACAATCTGCTAATCTTAGTTTTAAATTCTTTCATTGTCTAATCATATTCGTAAATTCTTTACTAGTAATATGCCTAAGCACTTAAACCCGCATCTCCTACAGTTATTTAATTTTGACTGTATGCTTCCTTCAAAATAGTATCTATATCAGTTATCTTGTATTTCGATTTTGTTATCTTGCTATGTTTAACACATTGTACCTCATTGTTCTCATAGGCATTGGGTCTGGGCATTCGGGGTTGGCTCTCGTGCGGCCTCTTCATCCGGGCTACTCTAGACACTGGTGGACGTGGTGCTGTACTGGTTAACCTTAATGGTAAAGGGACAGTGCCCACGTCCACCGTCACTTGTCACTTTATTAATTAATTTAACAACTCGGATAGTAAGACTGAACAGTTTTTATAAGCACAAATCAGTTTTATGCAAATTAAGATTTATAAACTTGTTTTGATTGTTAAGATTTATAAAACTGTAGAAAATTTAAATTTATAAAACTGTAAATAAAGAGAATTAAATAACTTGAAACACCGTCCACCACATAATAAAATAAACTTCATATTTTTTAATCTGCCCCCTCCCTTGGCTTGCTTATTTATGTATAGCATGGGAGTACGTATAAGGGAATCTGTGTAATAAATAAAGTGCTCTCTAATTTGATTATTCTGCTTATAATATTACACAAATTAGAAGAAAAAAGTTCATCCAACAAAATTTCT
Source organism: Stegodyphus mimosarum (assembly GCA_000611955.2). Classification (NCBI taxonomy): domain Eukaryota; kingdom Metazoa; phylum Arthropoda; class Arachnida; order Araneae; family Eresidae; genus Stegodyphus; species Stegodyphus mimosarum. The sequence continues at coordinate 45,516 of KK119341.1, read as the reverse complement.
AAAGATATGTTGTTTTTAAATATTTTAACACAATGAGACATTAGCCCAAATGCTCTAAAAAGGCGTATGCACCTATAAAAGGAAAAACAAAAAAATCCGGTTTAAGGGTAATATAAAATCTGAAAGCTTTCAGATTTTTTTGTTTTTGTTTTTCTTATTTCTTATTTTTATTTATTTTTGAACTTAGAATAAGATTCAAATTTTGGACAGTTTATGTAAAATTATGTGGAGAATAAAATATGCAATGAGGTAAAAATAAAGAAATAATTTTTACAAGAGATGCATATATATCATTACATAATGGGTAATGGTTCCTATTTACAGTGGGCATTTTTAAATTAAACTGAAAACAATAATAAAAGTAGATAAAAAAAGAAACGAAAGTAACAATAATAATAAATAGATAAAATAAGAATAATTTTTAATGATTAAATATAAGAAACAAGTTTCAAAATGAGAAAAGCTAGCCTTGTTTTACAATTGATACGGGTAAGGCTGGAACTCGCCATCTTTCTCTTTGCAGTCTACCGCGCTGACCATTGAGCTATATGTGACATTAGCTTCTATGAAAAATAAAGTAACAAGCAGAACTCAGGCAAAGGTTATTTAATTAATATTCAATAAATGTGTACAGTATAACGTAAGTTGTAACAGTCTTCGAAAGTTTCGGGGGGAAAAATTGATTTCGTAGAAACTGCAATTTATTTAGGTTCCTTTTCTTACGTTGTTACATACAGGTGAAGCATATGGATATACTGGTCGGATGATTGCTTTATAAATATGCAATTTTTGCCCCTTAATGAGAATTTGAAATTTATACCAATCTATATGGTTTGAGAGAATTGAGGATGCTTTAAACAATGCTGATGATTTTATTCCCTTGGACAGTTAAACTGAACTCTTTGGGAAAAAAAAAAATTCAATACTATGTGATTCCGATGCCCTATTTAAAAGTGTAAACAAGTTTTTTTTTCCGACTATGGCACGTGATAAGAATCAGTCAGCTATTGGCTGTTCGTTCACATCGCGGGCGAAAAAGCTGAACATGAAGGAACTCAGTTTTACGTCCTCTGCGTAATGCGAATTTACGCTGGCGAAAAATAGTTACGGCAACTACGTTGCGAGCATACTCGTGTGAACGCGCCTTTACTCGCGGCATAAGTGAAACTAGGAACTTCCCCCCCCCCTTGTTCTGACGACGACGCTTATGTGGTGCGTGGGGCTTTCGTCCCGTGTTGCAAGCACACAATGAAGTGCAGAATGTCTTGTTGCTGATGCTTAGAAAGAGCGTGGGATTCTTCGAATGAGGAAAAAGATGCAAGCTACAATTTCCTGAATTTTCCTGGATATTATTTCTGCTGCAATTTGCGTCCATTCCCTCGCGGTGACAGAGCTCATTGACGTATATGTGAATGAACTGCGAATAGCCGAGATCTCATCGATGCTAGACGATGGTGTGGAAATCAGCTCAACGGAATCTTTTTTTACAAAAATGAACTGATCAGTGAGAAGGATATAATATCAAGAATTCGGGATCAAGGCATTCCATTAGGAATACGAGACGGTGTCGACTGATTAGTGTTCTGATCCATATTCGCTCGAGGTTGCGCAACCCATTAATTGTGCTATACTATTCATTTTGTGTATTTAACCTAGATAGTAACTAAAAGTATGATAAATACTTGAATAAAGTAATCTGATTGAAATTTATATGTTTATTTTCTGAAAGGCACAGTACAGTAATTGGGCTAAGTGAAATATTTATTTATTTCTTTTCTAGGGTTAATAACGCAATGTACGAAAGATTGGTGTAAGCCAGCAACTATTGGGCACATGCAACATTACTTTTGACACTTAAACGTGTCTAGTTAATTATTAGTCATCCTCTTCACCACACTTAAGTACGACCAAGTCCAAAGAAGGGTGTAAAAAATCCTTTATCAACTCAATATAGGTTCAAAGATGGCTCTAGTTTGGCGTACACTAAAACCAACGCTTCTGGCTTAACTCAAATAGGTAACGATGAGCTTAAGTACAGTTAGTACTTTAGCTTAACGGCTCTCGGGATGATTTAACGCCAAGGGAGGCTCTGACTGGTAAAAGTCGACGCAAAAAAGCCTAATGGCTAGAAGCGCTCAACGCCACAGATTTATAATCGTTGTAATTCAAGATAGAAATGTGGCTTCAAGTAGGCAGAACACGCTCTAAAATCCCCTTCCAAAACCTTTCCTTAAATAATACTTCTTTCTGCCTCATTCGAATACACGCGTGCCAACTTATTAATATTCTGGCAAGAACGCGTGGGTTGGAAAAGAGAATAAAAGGAAAGTTGCTTTAGAATAAAAATTTATTATTAGGTAAATTAAATGAATCCCAACAAGTGACTATAAAAAGAAACATATTTTAAGCTAAAATGCAGTTGGTATTTTTAAATCATCTATATGTGTTCTTAAAGGTAACTAATACTTTCGAAAGTTCATGTTTCTTAACTAAATTTAATTGCTACGTCCTAATGGTAGATACAGAGAGAAATTCTAAAATTTGATTTGTTCACTCATAATCATGTTCCGAAAAATCTATTTGGTCATATTCATTTATAGTTATTACACACATGTTCTTTCGCTTTTTTAGAATTTTAATTTAATTCATTCATATGTATTTTCTATTTGCTTGAACATTAGTTCCTTATAATAAAAGGACAACGCTTTGTTGCTGCTAGAAAGAAATAAAAGTAGAAATGGGCATCATCATAACTAGTTATCAGGTTTGCAATTAGAGAGATTTTAGGCTTGATATCTAACCAAAACCAAGTATCTTATAATACCACCTGATCAAAACAGAGTACACAGAAGGTTTGAAAACTCGAAAAAGGATTTTGAGGAAGAACAGATTATGGGCATGCTATGATAATAGTGTCTAAAGTGATAATAATGATGTTTCGCCTTAAGAAGAATTAGCTGTTAAATTAGTTTTGTTAAGCTCTTATTCTCTAATAATTTCTCATACTATCAGGCTATCCAATGGAAATTTAAACAGCCTGCTAAAATATTCCATTACTCAAAACTTTCAAGAAATATGTGTGCTTGTGGTCGCAAATATCTCAGTGTATAATTGCACATAGAGGCCTAGATACCGATCAGTTTACAAAATTTTAACTACAAAACGGATTCCACAAGCGAACAAGTAAGGTTTATATAAGTTCAAATTAGACAGTTTAGCAAAGCTAATATTATTGCTAATTATAATGCCGAAAAATTGTTGTAAAATCTATAAACAACCAATGCATGGTATTTCTAGAGCAATGAGTCATTTTTCTGTAAATGAGTATCCAGAGGAACTGAATTTGGAAAAGAATGAGAAACATTTTGTATTTATAATCCCCACTCTAAGCAGGATAAACTTACGGCAATTAATTTGTTTTATTACTTACTATGCCCTGTGCCTAAAGTGAAATATATCTTCGTTGAATACTACTGATTACACACGTAGGAAAACCTAGGTAGCCTTTCGGCTACTGAAAGCAAAATTTGGAGAAATAAATACTGTTCCATAGATTTAACCGTTTGGTCGCGTACGGATCAGTTACGACAATTAAATAATTTGGGAGCTTTTAAAAAATACTTATTGCATAACTATTGAGCAATGATGTCATTTACAGGTGATTATAAAACATTTTAGGCCTATTGTACTCTACTTCTATTTGTATAACTTATTTTAGTATAATATATACAATTTCTTTTATTTTATCCATCTGTTTCCCTTTGCGTTTTATTTGAGAAATTAGTTAAATAAAATTTTATAAGATCTCGAATATAAAGTTAATTTAATAGATTGCTATAGTATCAGTAAGACTGTCGCAATGAATGAAATTCAATTCGCTTTGAAAAAGTTAAAAGCCTACTCAGCTTAACTGTTAAAGAAATTTGAACTATGAAAGCAATTTACTAAATTTACTCGATACTCTTACGTGTAGCAAACAGCACCCATTTAAGTTTCGACAAAAAATATTTTCTTTAGGCATCATTAATTTTCTTAGGCATCATTAATTTTTACTGAAAGTTTGAAATTAATCAGAGGCTTTCATTGTAATAATTTCGTATCTATAAAGTTTTGCAACTGCAAAGCAGCCATAGTCGTTTTAGAGATTTTATACAGCCAGCAGCAGAATTATCGAGTAAGATAATTTTCTCCTTAACAGAAGAATCTGTTGAGACAATTATTTTGAAACATATAAAACCTAATAGCGTATTGAGCTCAATATAAATATTTTTATTCACATTATACGAGAATAAGAATAAACTAAAGCATGTTTCACTTTCTTGACTTTACTTCATTTTTCGAAGAGAAAGAAACTAAGAAATAGACGAGGATAAAAGACTTTTCAACTCTTGAAATTGACCAGAATCCAGACACATAAAATATCTCAAATGACTAATCATCTTTGTTTCAGAAATCACTTTACTGAAATTTAAATTTTATCTGTATTCAACGTACACTAATAGTGGTGTTGAATACAAAATAACACATTCTTCTGCTCTATGCCATCCCCATCTTCCACGCATATAGATATATGATTATACGATTATACGATTAGAATATCAGACAAAAATAACCGGGTATGGCAGCACCAAATTTCTTGAAAGGAAAATAAACGACTTTAAAGTAAAAGGCATTCTAAGACAATCTGTGCGGTATATATGGATTGAAAATACGTCTCCGAGTAAGCTTTCCAAATGTTAATTTTATGTAACTATTAAGATTACTCATCTAGTTTTTAAAATTTATAAATTTAAAAGTGATAGATTTTTAAGGCTGAAAAGAAAGTTTTGCAAGCTAAGCCATGGTTCGTTTGTAATTTTAAAAACATCCAGTTAAATATGCAATCATTACGAATACGGGGTTGAATGCTTTCACGAAACTGCATTATAAAACCCGCAATGAAAAATAAAAAAAAATAATAATAATTTTAAACTACTTTTACTGTTTCATGCTAAAGAACAGATAATATTTATGATGAGCTATGATTTTTGATAATTAATAAATGTCTTAACTTATAACTGCATTGTAATATATTAAGGTGTCTAAAAATCAATAAATATTAATGCAATTCGCATTTCATTGAGTTTCCAATGTATAATAACGCAATTAGCAAAGACATATGTAAAATAATGGAAGGTACACAAATTTTTGATACAGGTACATATGTTTTCTGGATGATAATTAATACATAAGAGATCCAAGAGCACTTCAAAATTAAGACTCCAGAATATAATGTTATATAATAATTATTCACCCATCGTTACTGAGTACTCCTCGAAAAAGAGCTAATACATACAGACCAGCAGAAACACAATTTCTTAAGGATATTTGATACATTGCGTCTTTGAACACTGCCAGTACATTTAAGAGAACTGTACACCCCCCAAATTAGATAGACCATAAAAAAACCATGCTTTAAGGTATAGAGATTCGGATGGTCATTCCTAGTGAAAGTGATGGCTTATTACTTGATTCTGTTCAAATATGAGTGGAAGAAAGCAACGTGAAATGTTGCTTCATCATACAAGCACGTCAAAATCTCCAATGCTCGTCTTTCTTGCAGGTCGGTGTATCGTATTCAACGCCGTCTAGTGAATATACCTGCAGTTACAAATTTTGCAATAAATTTTTAAAAACTTCGCATTTTTATCCATTTATTTTAAAATTGTGTTACCATGCGATGTACATTCACTGAAACTGTTTACTGATTTTTGGATCAGGTGTATTCTTAGCCTTCATAATAAATTTATGGAGCAAAAAATAAAAGATTTCCTTTGCAAAATTCTTATATGATTCAACTATTGTTCACGATGGGCCATAAATTTACTTAAATTCTGTTAAAGAGTTATGGCCTTATTCCTGAATCCCATACAAAAACGTTCATGCAGTGTATATTTTCGTGGAATTTAGAAAGCAATTTTTGGAAGAAGTTTGTGTTTGAGATTATGTATAAGAGTCAGGCAAGTAAAAACGAATATCGGTTCCTTTATCCTCTAGACAAACCGAAACCTCTTACGGACAAGCATGCACACATTTGTTATTGTTGTTTATTATGCATATCTTAGTTTTATGCACTCGCTATCATAAATTCTCTGAGTTTTCGATGTTTTCGGAACAAAGTTACAAGTTTGTAACTTTCTAGATTTCCATTTTATGCTTATAGAAAATCAACATTGTATAAAGCCAGTTCAAGTTGAACACTTTTTAAAAAAATAATTATAACAGTACATAAGACAGACAGCGTATAACTGACATTAGTTATTTTAACTGAAGAAAGCTACAAAGCACTTCTAGAACGCAAAGTAGCTGATACTTTGAACAGCAATTTTATATTTGCTACTCACAAGGGTCAGGCGTTACTTACTTTCTAAAAATGTTTTCACGTTGTTAATATTACTGAAAAATTTAATCGTGAAGCCTAAAAGATCGAAATAAAATATTGTTTGAGAGATTATATTTCATTATTCCTTTCCTGACAACTGATTCTTAAATATTTTCAGCTTGTTTAGATGTTTAGAATATTTGTATTACTGGATTACTGAAATTTTTCATTTTATCCCTTTTTCTTCCAGCCGTATGCAGACTGTTTGATAATTGCTAAGGAACAACGGATTCATACAAAACAGCGGTTTCGACGGCTCGCAATCGCAGATCATTTAACATGCAGGGCGTTGTATGGCCCATTTTTGATTTAAAGGCAGTTCGTTTGCACCCAAATATAGTGCACATGAGCTGTTTATTCATTCTAAATTTCATGCGTAAAGTTTAAATGGACAATTAAGTCGTAGGTGTCTGAAGACAATGTTATAAATTTTCGTCTTTCACAACAAAATACTGAGTGCTTAATGATTGTAAAATATTGTTGCGTGCGTACGGGTTCGTAATAGATTGAATGCACAAGTCGTTAAAAAGTTAATAAAATTTATTCCTTTCACTAGAAGTAAAACAAAATGCTGAAATATTTCCTCAGAGATATTCGTACAATATCACAATATCTCAAACTTTAAACAGAACTCAATTCAAAACGGAGAAACTAATTCAATTCCACAGCGAATTCGGTACAATCAATAACAGCATTAAGTAAACAACAGTTCACTTAAAACAGCTACAACTGAGCTGAGGTGTTTTAATTCGGCTTTTATAAGCTTTTTAATTATTCACTAGAACATTTTAAACCTATTTTCTCGATTTTCTGGATGGCAACAGCAATTACGAGATACTTATTTATTAAATATTAAAGGCACGCGCTCTTTTATTTTTACTGTTCCGACGTAGCTTTCTCGTCAAAAATCGCCTGCGTTGCACGGAAAAATAAAACAATTTTAATTACAATTCTAAATAAATAGCTAAATAAATACCAAATCCGTAACAATATCATTTTAAGACGTATATCGTAAACTGAACTCTACAGGGAACAAAATGCCACTAAGTTGCCACAGCATAAGGCATGTCGATAAGTATTATCTAGAAAAGTGCTCTGAAACTGGTGGTTTGAGGGACGCATCCGCCCGCAAGCAGTTTCTATGCCTCTAAAAAGGAGGTTTAGAGGCATAGAAATTTGGCCTGAGTTTCTGTGCGCGACTGCTATTGCAGATATGCCAGGCAACCTGACTCGTAGGTCGCAAACCATTCCGCGACAGTACAATCAGTAAATTTAATTTGATAGTCTATAGCTGGCTTCGGTTTCTTCTATTTAACTAGCACTACTAATTCATTCAGTCAGCCACTAGTTGGTTAGCTGAGTAAACAGACGCCCACTTCATATTGCTGTATAGATGGAAAAGAAACTGTAGAGACGTTAGGTTATTTCGAAGCAGGAGACATGAAAAATGAGCAATGCTCTTGTCGGGACTCGAACCTCTCGAATACGCGCTGAGTGTGCTGACCATTACCCCACGAAAGCATGCTAAGAAGGCGGGAGAAATACCTTATAAAACTAATATCCGTCTTATAAAACCTGCCTATTTGTGTTTGTTAGATCTACATTATATTAACACTATAGTTTAGAATTGTGTAAAAATTGAGCGTTGCTATCATACGAAAATTCATCTAAGTGAATTAAAGTTGTCAATAAAATATTAATGGGAATTTTAATTAAGATATTAAACTGCAAGCCTTCTCTTTAACGAAAGATAAAAGAAAAGTGGTCAAAGAGGGACCTATTTTTCAAAATAGATGGGAAATGTTTGTGATGCTCAGCACAATAAAATCGTAGAATTTTTTTTGTAATAATGGAGTAACAGTTCCAAAAGAATACAGTCTACGTCGCCAATTCAAAGCGAATCATAAAGAAAAATTTAAAATGTTGGAAGGCAAATTGAGAAAAGAAAAGCTACAGTTTCTGAAATCTGGTTTTCAATATTATTTTTTTTACAACTAGACCACTGAAAGCAGCAATTCCCCCAATTTTTACTCTCGCACGTATCATTATAAAACGACTTAAACCGTTTACTGATAGCGAATTCCTTAAAAGATTGTTCAATTAAGTCTGCTAAATTTTTTGTCCCAGCAAACAAAAATTATTTGAAAATATTAGTTTGTCAGTCAGCACGACAGTGGAACCTGTTCACTAAATTGCTAGCCATTTATAATGGCAATTAAAAGAGAAAAGTATATTTTAAATAGCAGTTGATGAGAGTGTAGAGATCACACATATTGCACAACTTCCCGTTTCCGTATGTACAACAGTAGTACGAGGTGTTTTAATGCATTTTAATAAATTTGAATAAAATGGTTGGATTTGCAATTGATGGCGCAGCCTTTAGGTTTGGTAAATGAATGAGGTATCGGTAAAGTTAGAAATATAGAGAAAGAAAAAAAATCAGAATAAAGTTTGCACTATAGATTGCATTATTCGTCAAGAAGTACTTTGTGCCAAAAGTTTCTAGATGGATAATGTAATGGAAAGAGTAGCTGAAACAGAAAATTTTATATGGGGACAGCTCTGAATTATCGACTATTTGTTACATTTGCTTGAAGAAATACGGTCAAGTGCCGTGAGTTAAATAATGTTTAAAAATTCTCAATAAAAATTCACAAGGAAGGAATTAACTTATCACTAACATGCGTGTTTGTAATAAAGTTTAAAGTTAAATTGCAATTATGGGGAACACGACTTTTATGAAAACATGTCGTATATTTCCTACATCTTTATTATTTCAGATGCAAAATCTCAAGAATATGCGAGAAAAATTGCATTATTGCGACACGAAGCTGAAAAAAGATATAAAGATTTTAATGACTTAGAGTTCGATTTTGCATTTCCAATACTACTGAAAACGAACGATTGTGAATAAAGCGCCAGAAAATGCACGAATTTGGCTATTAATTTACAATACGATATAATACATATTTCATTAACTTTTATTCCTATATTTTAAAGCTACCCTCAGCTAGAAATTTTTAGAATAAGAATTATCACTTTGTTTGGGAACACATTTAGACAGTTAAAAATTACTAAGAAATGAATCCAATGAACATGTACAAAGAGCGAAGTAAAGAATTTCTAGCAGTTTTTCTGAAAGACTACAAAGTTTCTCAGAATCGGAACGCCATCAGGTGACAAGCTGTAGTAAGAAATAAAAAAGTTTATAATTATTACATAAAAGCATATGTATTTTTTCTGTATGTGTTGAAGAAAAATTTAATAAATAAAAGAAAAAATATGTTGCGATTATTAAGTTTTGTTCAACTTAAAAAGTATTCATACCTTGTTTATTTTAGTTAATGCTGAAAGTAATTCTTTCAATGATTAATTCAACACATTAAAATTATTTTAATTAAGCGACAGTATGAATAGTCAATTTTCTATAAATTTGAATTACAAACTGTAACCAACAGAAATTTCTTGCATTAGGCATTAGATTTCGGATAGAAATCAGATGCCTAACATTAGATTTTAGGCATTATATTTCGCAAGCATTAGATTTCGGATAGAAAATAAATATAAGTCTCAATATTTTCATTTGTGTTATTATTTAGTATTTAAAAAATATTTAGAAGTGAAATTTAAAATTTAGTTGATTATGTTTCATTTTCTTAAAAAAAAATTCCGGCCCATCAGCTACATTCAGAATACACATTTGGCCTGCATGCAATTTGAGTGTGAGATTACTGATTGAGAGGTTAAAAAAGACCGTCGAAAGTGGCACGTCTCTGCAAATGCTCGCTGGTGTCAGTGGAAGAATCATCACACCACAGAGTAACAGATATGCATATCTAGTAATAAAAAGAATTATAAATCTTATTCCTATTCAAATAGCCCCGTCGAAAACTCTACTAGCACTCATCTATCTACCAGAAGTGTTTCTCGGAGATTTAATTATGCTGACTTACATTCACGGAAGCCTGTTATATGTATTTCGCTAACAGCGTCTTCGTCGAGAAAGATTGTGTTGATGCAATGAACTCAGACTAATTACAATACGCTATCAAGAGTGGTTCGGAGCACCACTTAGCCTAGAGAGAGAGAGTAAGCACGTGAGCAGTTACAGAATATCTATGAAGCTGATCTTTATAGCCAAGCAATCACTGTCTGAGGGACATAATGCCCAGTGCCAAAATATTGCTTCTCAGCTTTGACGTAGGTACCGTTAAATCTCAGCGGTGCTGGATCAAAATTCTTTTGAGTAAATTCTGTTTTTTTTTTCCTAAAATGCAGTGCATTCACTAATGCTAATGAACGAGTTATGCTAATGAACGACAACTCACGTCCACAGAAGATAGTTGAAACGTCCAAGACACTCGAAAGATACTGAGCTCAAGAGATGGCTTTCATATTCGCCAGACTTAAATCTCTTAAATTTAGTATATCTTTGATGCTTTTGCTATACATGTTGTACAATAAAATCAGCCTCTCCTAAGCCTGCAGGAACTAAAAGTTTCCATCAAAGACAAAAAAGGTAAATATTCCGAAACTCTTCTTAACAAATGAATAAAGAGCATGCATAACAGATGCCAAAAGTGAGTTAGTGCCTGAGGAGAAAATACGCCTTACTTGGAGACTCATAACTATCATCATTCCGATGAGACGCCTTTTCCGAAACTGTGTGAAATTGCTCCATAAAGCAAATTTCTTCTTCTTTTTTCAATCTTATTTTTCCATATGGAGAAATCTATATAATCTTGATTTACAAAGAAGGCAGAGTGTTTGTACTAAATATATGTTAAGTTTCCTTTCTCCAATAAATGTGTTTTATTTACAAGGTATTTTCTCACTCCTTTCCGCATGTCTTCGTGTGTAACTGGAAACATACTCGACCCGTATTCAAGAGGTCTCTGGCCCTCAGTAAACGTTAAATAGTGCACTTTTGAATGCAATTCCAAGCGAGTTTATTTTTGTTTTAATTTCTCGTATTTGGCTTTTTATACTATGTAGAAGTTAAAAAAATATATTTTTCCATAATAGTTGAATATTCTGACTGTGATAAGTATTTTCTTTCATACTATACCATAAATTAGTATTGGTAAACATATATAAAATAATATGTAATAAAAGTGCTTATTTTTAAAATTGTGACGATGAACTGAACAGATTCAAAATTATATATTAATAGAAAAATCATTGCTTAGAATCTAAAAGGGAAAAAAGGAAAACGTTTATCATAACTTATAAGGTATTTCTCCCTCCTTCTTGCATGCCTTCGCTGTGTAGTGATCAGCACTTTCGACGCGTATTTGAGAGGTCCGTGGCTCGGGTCCCGGCGAGGGCATTGCTGATTTCTTCAGTTTCCTGGCATCGAAGAAATTCTAAATGATTCTACAGTGGCGCTCGAACTAAAATAAGGTGGTGGATGATGATTCTCCACCACCAAGATTTGGCGATTGGGTCCCATAATCCTCAGTCGCCCTTTAAAGGGGGGATTATATAAGGTATTTCTCCCGCCTTCTTGGCATGCCTTCGTGGTGTAGTGGTCAGCACGCTCAACGCGTATTCGAGAAGTCCATGATTCGAGTTCCGGCGAAGACATTGCTCATTTCTCGCACCTTCTGCTTCGAAATAACCCAATGTCTCTACAAACGTATGTCTTACGATTTCATATAATTTGTGGGGGCAGACATAACTAAAAATGTTCAAGTATTGATATATGTCAGATGGTATTACGCTGAAGAATAGGAGAAAGGTTCCTAAAATTATCTCTCAGGGTAATGCGATTGCCCATATCTTAATACGCACGTTGTGCTGGTGGCATTACCTAATGGATAACACATTTACCATATCTCACGCCGTGGATGTTTTCACAATTGTAATCTGAGCATTGTTGAGAAGTTATTTTTTCCCCAACAGCATATTTTTTTGCTGAAAGTTAACAAAAGTAAGCATTTTAGCCTATTACATTCTTATTAACATATTTATTATTAATTTTCGAATAAAATAATTGTTTGATAGCCAGTATTTTATGCTCTTGCTTGGGCAATTCAGATGACAATTTTTGGCAAGCAGTGTCACGGAAAAGTAAAGTTAAGGGAAGCTTTGCAATGAAAACTGATCAACAATGTTTCTAACTCTAATTGTTTTCACTTGTTCTTAAGTAAAACAAAATTCTTAATATAAATGTTTTTGGGGATTTCAGCTAACAAAACATTGAATTTTACTCCGAAACGTTACTCATTCTTGTAAAAGTATTTAATAAAACATTAATTTTTTCTTTGCTTAGAATCATGCCTATGGAAAGTCCATTTCTTCAAACACTAAAAGAGTGGATCATTCTCAATGAATATGTTACTTATGTACATTTAAAATATAGCTATTTAGAATCACTAAGAATAATAAAGATGTAACTGCACTTTTGTAATTGGTGGTATATGCGAGATAAACTGCATAAAGATCATTACAACACTTTTTTTAGTTATTCTAAATACTGTAATCATTTTACTTTAAGGAGAAAATTATCCTTGTGTATTCTAAAATATGAGCAAAAACGATATATTAAATATTGAATGAAATGTTTCAAAAAAGATCACACTACTTAGATAATGATCATTTACACTAAGAGATTTGCCAACAACTGGATCATTTAAAGTAATATTTCTTTACTATGAGTGATCTAACTTGTCTTAAGGTGATCATTTTAGAAACCATTTCCTCTGTTTCTAAGAAATGAGGTATATAATCTGTATCAAACGTCTGAAGATGCTGAAAATTACAAATTATAAACAGGTTTTTGGAAAGTTGTATGAATACTAAATATTGGAAAATCAAATTTCATTCAAATCTGTTAGAACATAATTTAACTCTCAAATGCCTACCATACGCCAAGCGATGAAATCTGTAATATTGGCAGATCGACCGTGGACAGTCTGGCTGCATGGGTGTTTATTAGAGCTAGTTTCTCTAATAAATTCTCCACGAAGTCTTCCCTTCCCTTAGGCAGATAGCCCTTATGTGTTTTGCTGTAATCCAATAATCGAAACCAATGCATCCAACTCTAAGTAATGTATTAAATAGGAAATACTGATCCGCAGTTTGAAATTTTACTTTTATCTCGATATCTTGCCTTTAGATGAAAATTATATTTTTCAGGCATATACTGTAGAGATTTTATTTCAACTTTACCATATTTTCTGTAGCTTTACGTTGATCATAATTTGTTTATAGTAAGGATAAGGTATCATTTCTCATAATAATTCTTAAACGAGTCGTGTTTCTAAAGCAATAATAAAGAGGATTTAATGGACTATAAGCCGTCAATAGATTTCGACGAGAAAATTCTACTGAATGAAAAATTAATGGAAACTCTGAGGGAACTAAGACTATGAATCTCATTGCCTAAAAAGCTAAAAGTCATTTCAGCATATTAAGTTCAAAATTTCACTAGTGTTTAAAGAATAAAGGAAAAAATAAGCGATTTATAAATCTCTAAGAAAATTAAAAAACATGAAATTGTAGTTTTACTCTTTAGACGACGTTTTAAAATATGGAGAGAAAATAAAATTAAAAAAAAATTCCACTATTTCGGCTTTCCTTACACTTCTTTAATCCTTTTTACTTAAGCGCTCTTTTATTTACACCTTTTATTCTGTAGAAATTGGTGTCAGTTGGATCACTGAAAAAAGGAAACTGCGTGTCAAGTTAATACCTTTATATCAAGCCACTAAGCTGAGAGATTACGGATACCAGTTTTAATGCCGTGCAATTAGAGAGCAAAATATTCATGAAAATTGTACGGGTTGCACTTAAATAACTTTAAGTAATACCCACGAATGCTGGATTAAAAATAGAAGGTGGAATAAGTCACTTTAATGGAACAGAGATAAGCTTATAATAACAGCATTTACCTCAAACGTAGTTAAATATTCCGAAGAGATTTGCCTTATATCCCGGTTATCTCATCATCAATCCTGCAGTTCTTTTTTCTTATTTTGACTATAGCAAAATAAAAAGGACTCTCATAAAGGACAAAAGATTCATTTAATCCAAAATTTTCGATTGCAGGTACGTCAGTCTGTGTCGACGTCATTCTTTGTTTCGTCAACTGTTAAACGGTCGCGAGAAGAATCAAGTTACTGAAATTAAGTAAAATATTGATTCTGTAAGAAATACTTTTTTTCAAGGAAAACAGCAATGATGAGATTCATTTATTTCAATGCACAACAAAATTGTATTCTTTGTCTGCTGTGGGAATAAGTTTGAGATTTGAAGCAAACTGAGTAGACGAAAATCTTTACGATATTTAAACAGTTTCCTCTAAGACCAGAGAAAAATCTGATTTAAAATATTTGTTCTCGCACAGTAGAAACTATCATGATTGCTATTTGTAGCAATTTGGTAATTTACAACAACTTCCAGGAAAACGGTTCGACGATTATATCGGGGTAAAGGTGCTATCTGTATTGGCAACAAAATGTAAAAAGTAATTATTCTTGGTCAAGCTGTATTACACTGTGGAAAAGTTAAAAACCTGTTTTTTCGTATAACGAGGAAAGGCAAGAACCAGCCTATTAAGGTTGCACAGAGAAAAGAATAAACTAAGCTGGCTATACAATTGTTACAATAGCATTATTCTAACTCAGGATGATATTCCGGTGTGCTTGAACAGCATGGAACGGTGGAGTTAGGAATGACACGAAGGTTAGAAGAATAATGTTTTAAGAGAAGCTAGCTGCGTTTAAGTCGCAAGTAAGTGTGGTTGGGAAGGATGAAGATGACTCCGTTTAAGCGATTTTGTTGTCTGGCTTGGGATTAAGAGGTGTAAATGCAGAATTAATAAGCGGGACAGAACTCGAATCTATGCGACTACTCTGAAGCAAGGATAACAGGAAAATGAAAGAATGATACTGCTAGAATGGTATCCAAAATTCAAACCAAACGAGTGTCTCTGGAGAGTATTGGAAGGCAAAGGGTTACTATTTCAAATCCTCACGTACTATACTAAAGGGCAGCGGTAGAGTTTATCATTGTATTTTGCAGTGCAACATGCTGACTTCTAAACTTAGTGTCTCTCGTGTACTCATTATGTCTCGACGTGAAGAGAATGTGGGCTAAGCTTCCAGTATTTTGCAGCTTCAGCTGCTTGGGCCTCTGGTTGGTCTAATATTTTAGTATTGTTTGATATATGCAGCAAGAAAGATAAAATCAATTTAATTTTTACGACTGCAGCTTAAATTTAGTAACACAGCATGAGCTGGACTTAAGCCGATTTTTCCTTAGTTTATCTTATCTGTATTTAAAAGATCTTTAAAATATGATGCTTTGGTATTGAATCATTTAAGGCTCCATAAACAAACAAAATGCAGTATTCATTTCTAGAGACAGTCTGCGATTTTGCTGGTTTTGAGAGCTTAAAACGAAGTTTAAAATGAATGATATCGATATTCTTGAAATTATTTGAATACTGTATAGTACTATTCTATAAGACTGAATTTTACTTGGCAGGGTTACTCCATTTACGTGAGATTTCTGTTCAATACCTGGAATAATACACTTGCTTGTGTTTTATAATTAATATTCGTAGTGACGAAATCACAGATATTTTCTAAATGAAAAGGCTGAATTTCAGATGAATTGAATTCTAGTTAACTTAGTTCAATTAGATGCGTAGGCGATCGGATCTGAACTTATTCAAAGTGACCACACGTAAGAGGTCAGCTGTTGTGTTGTGATACCTCTCCGAAACATATTTAATCCATCTGTACATACTCATCCCGTTTATCATTTCTTTTGTGAACCAGGAATAAAACCTGATACTTTGAACAGTGGGAGTGATCTCTATTTATTGATAAGACGCCACTCCCACATATCTACATCGCATACATAAAAGTCTTTATGTGGCTTCTATTTTTGCAAACTTTGGTTGTAGATTTATATTTTCAATCACAAAAATGCTTTAAATAAGGAAAATATTCATGTTATGCCCTTATTAAATTAAAAAATATATTTCGCAAAAATTAAAGAAATTTAACTTTTATACGGTCTCTATTCATATAGATTTAATAAAAAAATATACTCATTCTAAAAGATGAAGCACAAAACTCGTACTAAATGAAGTACTTAAATGAAGCACTCTCGTACGATAAAAATTTATAATACTTGAGAGTAAAAAATTTGAAGCAGCTTTTACTCATGAAAGAACAGGACTGCTAACTAGTAGCAGACAATGTAAGAATACATTTTGATAAATTTATGTATATTTGCGTACATTTTTGTATAATGCATTCTGCATTAAATAAGCAAAGACTTTTTATATAAAACTCAGTTCAGTATATAACAATATATAAATATAAATAACAATATATAAATATAAATAACAATATATAAATATAAATAACATATATAAATATGTCTCAAGAAATTTTTCTTAAAATTTTATTTTTAAGAGATTTTAAAA